>JAQGDG010000302.1:0-199230 GCA_029844215.1 Przewalskia tangutica | reverse complement strand
GATTAACAAAGAATGATTTCCCTTTCTTCCACTCGTACAAAGGATTGGTTAAAGTAGGCGTCCAACCTTGCTCTAGTTTCTTCCACCCTCCTTCGAATACAACCATAGATAGCTAGACATGGAACAAGCACTTTCGGAGAACATTTGTCGGATGTTGCTTCTCCTGATCAATATGAAAAAAGATGATCTTTCCAGAACTACCTCATAAATAGGGATTACCATTGTTTCTACATGGTAGTTCTGGTTGGCTCATTCAGCACATGACATCTTCAAAGATTTGCTCTCTATATATGCCAAGATCTGCATTTTCTTGCACTCGCCCTCTTCTATCCGAGCCTCTTCATCACTACCATTGTATCCTCCTGTAGTCCTTCTCAGAAACCACTTGGCTTCCGCAGAAAATTTTATCCTCACAAAGAGAGCTTGCCTTCAATATTGTCGGATGTCATGTAATGTAACATATGCCGCACACTTCTCATGTTCATTTGGCACCAACAAGTCGCGCAGCACTCACATACTGCTTTGTACAAAATCCTTTTCGGGATGCGGCCTTGGCCTAGCTTGTTCCTCGGGTGATGCTTGTCAGACTTCCTTATCCATTGTTGGATTGTGGTTTCGCAAGATCACATTTGGGAAAGTGTTAACCCTCGGAAATAAACCAATAAAGCATATCTCAAAAATCTTCATCGCGATGCATCCCAGTAATAAACTTATCAAAAAATCGTCTGACTTCCAATTTCAGAAATCTATGAACGGGTGTACCCATCGCGGTGTTATCATCCTCTGTCATTCATTCTTGCCAAGTCCCATCCTTTCTCGACATCAATGCGTGACGGTGTATGGAGGGTCTTTTTAGTCATGGCTTCCACCGCATACCTTGCTCTCGCCTGCAAGTCCATATTTATTCCGTGACGGCATCCATGGCGCCATGAGTAGATAATGAACTTCTTGAAAATAAACCACGTGGGCAAGTTTCATCATCTCTATCGCGCGGTGTTCGAATGTACTATCATTCGTAAGTTCTTTCATGCCGGCATCTTCCAATGCAACTTTCATAATGTTTTCCATTTCCTCGCATGCCAAAAGAATCCATAGGTGATTTACCTTCGATTTTTCTCTGTCTATCTGCATCAAGTAGTAAATGGCCTCGCTCTTCATTCTTCTTTATATGTCGGATTCTCACGTCATCCACCTCACTAGGCACATCGACACTAATCGAATTTTCTTATCATTTTTCGAAAAGGAATAAGTATTTCTTCCTTCATCACTGTTGTCAGCCTTCATTCAAGTTTCCATAGCTTATCCCTTTAAAATACGACGCTGTCCATGTGTGATGTCACACCATACCTTATCCTCATTTGACAATCCAAAAATTTGACGAGAACTTCTGATATGTGATTTTTAGTTCTCCGCCTTCTTTGTCTCATTAGAGATCATCATATGGCTTATAATGTCAATCACAAGTCGACAACCCAATTTGGAAACGTTCTCACAACTAATCTCTGGACATAACCTCTCCGAGTTCCTCATTCACGTTAGCCAGCAGCATTGTTGTCGGGATATGAAATGTTTGGCATCACATCACCACCGGCGTAAGTGGGCAAAGCGTGAGGTAACGCTGATGTTGGGTCGTGTGGAAGATGTTCGTCGACCCAAAAAAGCGACGGGCAATATTGGTTCTCGAAGTTTTTTGGAGCCGAACACGGCATCGGGGGTATTTGATGGTGATTTTGGGAGTGAGCGGCAAAGCAGAAGGGAATCCTGGTGCCCAGGCATTTTGTGGATGGATCTAGACACGCTGAGGTAAGTTTGGAATATGTCCGGTGATGTGATGATTCTCGAAAAGCGTTATATTACGTATATAATACTTCTGTGTCGTTTGGATCGAAGCAGTATTTCCAGGATTATTTCGGTGATGATATTTAGCTGGATGTTAATAAGATATTTAGCGGAAGGGCGGTGACGTATTTATATATAGTAATTTGAGTTTAAGGGTTGAACACGAAGTCAGTAGGATACACACTCGATTGGAAAGCGGATGATGGATTTTGTGTTTAAGTTGTTTGTCTCTCGGGCTGTTTCTGGGCTTACGCTGTTCGTGACTACGGTTGTAACGTGGAACGCATCGACATAAGCATCATAAGGATAGAGATACCGCGGGATTTATCATCCCTGAAATGACACTCAAGGATAATATGATCAATGCCATAAAGTCCGCATTCAGTGATTTGCTAAATGCAATGCCCGTGAACTAACCAAGTGAAGGGCACGATCGGCCCTTTGTACCCAAAGCTAGTAGGCTAGGTCAGTCCACAAAGTTCCAACGCTCTCTTACCACTAAGCTGACTTCCTCGAGTTTGGTAAATGATTAGGTCACAATCCTAACCAAGTCTTATACTAAAGCAAGTGAAAGATCAATATGTTTAACACACAAGTTGAAAACAAACTTAGTTTTATCTTAAACTCAAACTCGCTATTTGGCAATATCCTAAGGCTCTATTTATAAAGATCACGTAGACCATTCCGTGAAGGAAAATAAAAGCGACACAAAGCAAAGGCCATTTGGCCGAAATGGGAACAAGTGCTGAAGTGGACGGGTTGGCTTGGGAACCAAGTCGCCTCTTCGCTCATCGCGAGCAATGGGCGATTTATGGAAAGAGGGTCAGCCTTTCGGATAAGTGGTACAACTCAATCCTCTTCACACACATCACCTCACTCCTCCCCTACACTCGAAATTTCGTGGATATGTTTATAAGAACTAAGGTAAGAACTCAAAATGTTAAGATTTGAGACTTGTAAAATTTATCTGACTATGGAATTGTCGGAAACGTAATAATATGACGAATGACCCGTAGGCTTTCGCGTACGCGTCACCCCTTATGTTGTCTTCGATGAAATTTAGTACGTGACAAAAGCGGTCATTTGACCATTGTTAGGAAGACAAGTCTGCAAGTCGGGCAGCTTCGACAATGTTGACTTAGTCAACGGGACCACAAGTCTTGATATTTAAAATAACTTCATCCAAGCCACATTCGTGTTGGCACATCTCGACTCTCCATCAACTATATAAGAGTACAAAGAAATAAGACTAACTTCTACACTTAGAAAATTTTTCAAGAATTTGAAGAGCTCTAGGAGTTGCTTCCTGGTTCACTATCCAAAGAGAAGAAAAAATTTGCTTGTCATCCTTTAAGCTCCACAATTCTAAAACCAAAGTTCATGCAGGGAGTGTGAAGAGTATCTCAATAGAAAACCTTAAAAAAGATAGTTTTCAGGATAGTCGCAAAGCATGAAAACCTAGTTGCTTTTCTAGGTTTTGTTTGGAAGATTGAAGGAAAGTTGGCTCGTGTTATTCTAAGCGGTCTCAAGTGGTGGATTGAAGTGTCAAGCAGTGAGGCTCTGGTCAAGCAGGAGCGACTTCGGATCAAGTCGACTACACTCGTTGAGGTAATAATTTTGTCTCTGTTAAAGTTGTTAAGGCAATATTATATATTGTTGTTAGCCTTACATGTTTGCTAGCATGAAGTATATATGTGTTGAAGTTTTATAAGTATTATGGATGGTTGTAGCCTAAAAACGTAAAACGTGAATGTGCTTCATTCGTTGAATTACAATTTGTCGTTAATTAGAATCGCCGCACGTTACTTACTCACAAGATTTATAGTAAGAGTTATAATCAATTGCGATTTGATATCATGTTACGCTAACAACTTGGATTGAAATGAAAAATTAGATAAGAATTGGTGTTATCAGATTCAAGCTTCGGAATCAGCCTCAGTAGTTTGTATTAGTTTGATATCATTTCATGGCGAAATTTACACGCCTAAGTAGGCGGTAATCCCCATTGTTAATTATATTGTTGGGCCTTAAAACGTGCGTGTTTGGTTATTGAATTCGCTCTTTGAAAAAAAGTGTGGCAAAGTATGTAGTAAACAAAGCGAGGCGCCGTTCGATTTTCCGAGAATTTGAAATGGCTTGGTAAGACTTATAATATTCTACGTTTGGAAGAAGACGTTAATAGACGTGTCAGGACATTATAGGTTGACATACTACGGGCTTTTTTAATATTGACTTCAGTGCCGGATTAAACCGAAGAGGTATGTGGAACTTTCTATCTCTCGTAGCATGAATAAGTTGTAAATGATATAGCATCAGAGATCGCGACAAGATTTTGGATGATAATCTAGGTCCATTTTGATATCCTCGGGGCTTATTTTAAGAATGTCCAAGTCAATGGGTTTGAGTTATATAAATTAACTCACTTGTTTAAATATTAAGGATATCTTGGTTTTCAAAAGTTAAGAGACTATTAAGTATGTCAAAGTATTTTTGAGCAATGCGGTTTTACTGGAAAGTTTGCCTCTCGTTATAAGGAAGAATGTTTAAGTTATATAAAGCTCAGTATAATCTACGCTTTATGGGAAGTAAGGTTATAATAGCTTTATGGAAGGTTAAAAGAGTGATTTACCAAGTAATTTAAGTATGATAAATGACTTTGAAATAATGAAAGGCAAATTGATTTAAAGGCATCAATTGCTTAAAGTTTTGAAAAGAAAAGAAGTCACTTGATTTAGGTTTCCATCAATTGTATTTCTAAAAGGTATTGTGATCATTTGAAAAGAGTTATGCGACTTGATACTATGGTTATTAGTATCTTGGAAGTTTTGTATGAAAAGAGTCATTTTAAAAGAGTAAGCACGTAGTACTTCTCGGTTAAATTCCCTGATTTTATAAATTCACACGTTAGCGCTTTTAAGTTAAACTAAAACGAAAGTGGTATATGAGAATAACGCTAATAAAGGTTGTGGGATTTCTTAACTTTCTTATTTATTGTATAATAAGTTCGCAGTAGTGCTTATAAAGCATTTATGTATGATCGTGCTGGTAGGGCTTATGTTATGTATGATGCTTCGTCAGTAGGCTTACAAGTTATGCATGACGGTTTCATTGAGATAGTGGTAAGAGATAAACGGCGGTAAACTCTCAAGACGCTATACCACCTTTCTCTTGCAGGTAAGAGTATAAATGAGGGTAAACCCCAAGACGTTATACCACCCGTCAAGGTAAGAGTATAAATGGCGGGTAAACCCTCGGCAAGACGTTATACCACATTGAGCGTTTCCGCGGATTTGCTACCCATGACGCGTAGGCGACATTCTCACCACGAGTCCTTATGCTGGCTTACGCGGTGAAATAGTCCCACGCAAGTGGGTACAAACGGCGCGAGGAATACCTCACGGGTCCACACCCACCTACGCTGGTGAAATAGTCCTGCAGGAGTAGGGATTGCTTTGAATAACGTGACATCATGGCAAGCGGTCCTTCTTTGATCGCGAGCTTTCTATTTTACGTTGTAAGTATACTTTATTTACCTCTCATTATTAGTGGCAAAAGCACCAAAGCAAATCGTTAATCGAAAGTTATCATACATGTCTCCGCTTATTAGCAGGGATCTTATTTCATTTCATTACAAAGATTTCGGGCCATATTTGGTACATGACGTCAGACCGACTTCGGCCGCTCATGCCGCAGTAGAGTACAAAGTTGTCGATCCTCACTCTCTAGATCACTGTCAATTCACCGCCGGCAGCGAGCCTTATTTCGAGGCTTATCCTCGTATTGCTCCAAGTATTGTACTTTCAGGGTACGATTTTGGCTTCGGCCATGGTCCGCCAAAGTTGTTATTCTGTATGCAGGTATCGTAGTCACATTTGCTGGATCGGTCAGAAAGAAAAAATTTATTGTTTTATTACGATATTTTACTGAATGGCCTTATCGGCCAAATTGTTGTTATTTTATGTTTAAGCATTTTATGTTGTGTATGTTTACCGCTATTCTCCTGATGTTTAATGGCGGGTGCCGTGCAGGGCACTACCATACCCGGTCGGTCGTGACAAAAGTGGTATCGTGAGCAGCTTAGTCCTCGTAAAGTTGTCTACGCACCGTGTCTAGCAGAGTCTTGATTATCGCGCGTGGTTGCACCATTAAGCATCTATAATCAGGTGGCTGTAGGACATTTAGGATTGGTTTCCGCTCTTCTCACTCCGAGATCGTATGAGCAGAGCTTATATGGTTGTGTCTTCTCCCTAACAAGTTATGTTGCTTGCAACCACGAGTAAAGCCGGGCAAAGGACTCAGAAAGATTATGTGGATTACGTATCCAGGTTGGTAATGTTTGTAGTATAGTCGTATCGTGACATACAACCATACTAATTTATGTATTTATAATATGGGGTCGACGCTGTCGCCAGAATGATTTTAGATTACCGTGACTTGTAAGGACTAAAAATACCGGGAAGGTATGAACAGTTAAGTTGGCGAACTCTCATCAAGGTTTTACGTATAATTTGAGATAATTAGCATGGCGAGTCACAGAATGTAATGGACCCTTAAAAGGTTATACAACGGACTTAATGGAAGACTATGTTAATAAAGTTAGCTACGTGGTATGATTAAGAGAATGGTAATGTGAGATCCGTGATGGAGTAAGTATGGTTGTTATGGCCAAGATAACACGACATGGTATTACGAGAAGTTTTTGTACTCGCCACGTGACCGAGGAAGCGAGGGCGTGAGCATGGAAACGCGAGCCTAAGAACGTGATAACCACCGAGGCCTTAGTTATATAAGGCCTTCTCGTAGTAAAGGTTAAGTCAGCCAAGAATAAGAGTTAAGTATGACGCCGAGTCGAAGCCGAGGACCCATATGGTCGCCCCATAGCCCGAAACGGAATGGGATCAAACGATAGTAGTCCCGCCATGTGATTGCACGCTGTGGTCACGAGCGCGCAAGTGCCCAAGTCTAGTTAATCATTTACGTTCGTGGACGATTCCAATTTAACCAGGCCGAGAGCCTAATCGCCTTATGTTGTTTAGAATAGTAACTCCAAAGATCGAGGCCCGGAATCGTGATGAGGGCTATGTGACGACGCTACAATAAGTTCGGAAACGGAAGAGTACCACCAGCAAAGAGAGCAACCAAGTGTAAAGAAATGGAACTCGAATCCACGAACCTTCGAGTGACTACACCGAGTGTCGGGTGGTAAATTGGCTGTTAGATAATAATTGCCGATAACGATACTATCGCTGGACCCTATCAGACCTAGCAGAGCCGCACATACATAAGAACGAGGCCACATGAGGCATGTGGGGCCGCTAATTTCTCGTTAGCCAACGTGACTAAAGAGATAGATTTATCTTGCATCGGTACCGGCCTGTAGTTTATCGAGTGAAAAGAAAGAGAAGTGGTGGTAACCAGTGAATTATCCTTCCTTCTTGACATCACAGATTTTAATAAGTCCGCAAGTGATTTGTTCAATGAGGTAAATTAACGCAGTAAAGTTAGAAATACTCGAATTTGAAGCCGAGTTTATGCTAAGTGCCCTGGATGTACTTCGAGTTGGTTTGGTGTGGCGTCGTAACACGACCTTCCTGATAAGTTCGTGATAGCGCAAGCAAGAATAAGATAAGTACGAGTGTGCGTCACGGAAATGTAAGACATCGCTGGTAGATTTTGAAAATCTATACGATTAAGTGGCGCTAGACGATTAAGATTTTGATAGGAGATAAGTTCTCTCCCTCACGTAGCGACAGTTTTGCGGCATGGGTTACGTACCCACGTTGTTAGACGAAGGATAGAGACCGTAAGGTCTTGATCGCCACGCCATGGTTACCATTGTGATAACCGTGGGAAAAGTGTTGGGTCGGTAATTAAGAACGACGTATTTAATTGGTCGATAAGTATCGTAAAGATATAAACGCAGTTGCACGCTTGTATAAATCGCACGATTATGAATCAAGATAGAAATACTTTTGCTAATAATGAGCATAAGGTAAAGTTACGCACTGCAATGATAAAAGAGAATACAACTATGGTTATGTAAGTTGTACGAGATATGTTTGCCCATCACTAGTGTAAAGACTATTAGTAAATAATGGGCAGTAAGAACACCTCGAGGGAAGGTGGTAGAATCTATACTGACGAGAAAGATAGTAAGGAAATACGGAGGGGTAAGGGACCCCAGGATAACTTGAAATGAATTATAGCGAAAGACGAAGAGACATCAACGATAAGAAATCTCGACAAGTCATCGGATTATGTAATACCATGAATCGAGGTCAACACTGGCTATAAGCTCTACGAG
This sequence comes from Przewalskia tangutica, assembly GCA_029844215.1. Taxonomy (NCBI): domain Eukaryota; kingdom Viridiplantae; phylum Streptophyta; class Magnoliopsida; order Solanales; family Solanaceae; genus Przewalskia; species Przewalskia tangutica. Next base: position 191,087 of record JAQGDG010000302.1, on the reverse strand, counting down.
CCGAGGAAATAATCGGGTTACTACTTGACGAGATCAAGGAAATCTCCAAAAAAATTGTGATTGATACGGTCTTAGCCACGAGGCAAGCAAAGGAATCAAATCTAAGTTAGTGACCAAGTTTGGTTGCAACAGAAAAGGAAACAGAACCATAATTGAGATTAAGGACACCAATATTTCGCAAGAATGTGAAAGGTTTCAGCTTATCGGAAGATAAGTCGACTCGACTACGCTCTAACCTCCCGAAAGACTAGAGGTTAGGTTATTATGTTAACACGTCATGTTAGGCTAGGTTGTAGCCGACGCAACCCGATAAGTGATGTGAGCCTATGTTTTCCTGTAGTTAGTGGAATCAGAAAGGAAATTACGCCACTCACGATTTAGAGTGGCGCAGTTTAAATCATGCCTGAAGATTTGGGGCATGATGTATATATAGACTTCATGTGGATATTGTGAGCACCACAAAGCCCCGGATATCCGCAGATCGAGGCAGAGAATTTGCGACGCAAATGGTGGTTAGAGTTACTCAAGGATTGTGATATTGATATCCTATACCATCCGGGAAAGCCAAGCGACGTATACTCTTTGTCGCTGGATCTAGGTAGTCCGCCGACGGGCATCCGATAGATGACGGACGCGGTCCGTGGTGATTCATCACCAATGAGCCGGTGGTTCGATTATTTGTTTCAAGGTTAATGAAGTTTAGATCCGAGAGGCTTCGAGTCTTCCGTCGCCGAGGAGGTAAAAAGAGGCTTACAATATCGATCTAGTTATGATACGGTGTCGAGATACGGCTCTTCGAGAAGAGAAGAGCTCGCTTTGAGTAGCACCATGTGGTGCCAGAGATGAGGATAGATTGCGATACCCTGCGATCGCAGTCTAGTCACAGGTCTTAGTGAGGCACGCAGGCTTATTGTTCTAATTGTTCGGGTCGACTCGTTGTGTCGTGACCTCGCATGTACGTATGGGTAAGATGACCCAAAAGGGACATAGCGGAGTTCATCGCTTAGTGTCCGAGTTAGTAGCAGTCACGGTCGAGCACCGTAAGCCAAAGGCTATCTGCAGCGATTGAAATCCCAACCTAGATATGAGAGGTAATTAATATGGATCTTGTTACAGGTGGCATCGCACGGAGGAAGCGCGACTGGGTCAGCTTAAACGGGTCGCGAAACCACCGTGTTCTTCCTGCTAGGACAACTTACTCATCGAGGATTATGCTAGCTTGTATAATGAGAGATTGTGAGACCGCAGGGGTTCCTACGCTTATTATGTGACGCATGATGAGCTCTGCATTACGGATAACTTCTGAGGTTTTTTTCCGTGGCGGATTAGTGGACACAGTGAGTCTCGGTGTTGCATTACACTGCATCGAGACGGGGAAGAGCATACAATCCAGGTACTTGAGGATAGGTGGCGGTCCTGTGTTCTTGAGTTCAGAGATAGCTGGGAGGGTTAACTGCCTCTTGATTGAGTTGCGTGCGATAAAAGATACCCTTCCGCTTTCGACGGCCTTGTATGCAGGCCTATGTAGCAGAGTGTAGATCGCCGGCTGGTTGGTTCGACGAGGCGTAGATTCGATTATTTGGTCCGCATTTGATTCTGGGTCGGATAAGCGAAGCTTATCCAGAAAGATTACAGTAAGCGCAGAGTCGTCAGGCTTTATGCGCAGATAACCGACGCCGACACGGGGTTCAGTTGACATTTTAGTATGAGCATCGTTATGTGGCCACGGTGGCATTATTGGTATGTAGGGATTGTAAGGAGACTATGTCGCTATTTTTAAGTTTGACTTCAAAGAACATTCGGGACGAATGTTTCTAAGGGGAAGAATGTTACACCCGAATTTCGTGATATGTTTATAAGAACGAAGGTAAGAACCCAAAAATGTTAAGATTTGAGACTTGTAAAAATTTATCGGAATTATGGAATTGTCAGAAACCTAATATTGTGATTTAATGGGAGGCGACACGTGTCACCCCCTTATGTTGTCTTGGACGAAATTTAGTGATGGACAAAAGGGTCATTTGACCATTGTTAGAAGACAAGTCTTGCAAGTCAAGAGTCGACAATGTTGACTTAGTCAATGGGACCACAAGTCTTGATATTTAAAATAACTTCATCCAAGCCACACATTTGTGCACATCTTGACCCTCCATTGAACTATATAGTAGTACAAGTAGCAAGACTAACTTCTACACTTAGAAAATTTTTCAAGAATTTGAAGAGCTCTAGGAGTTGCTCTCGGGTTCACTATCCAAAGAGAAGAAAAAAATTTGTTTGTTGTCCTTTAAGCTCCACAATTTAAACCAAGGTTCATGAGGGTATTGTAAGAGTATTTCAATAGAAAAATCTCGGAAAAAGATAGTTTTCGTATTAGTCGCAAGATGAAAACCTAGTTTCTTTTCTAGGTTTTGTTTGGAAGATTGAAGGAAAGTTAGTTGTGTTATTCTAAGGGTCTCAAGTGGTGGATTGAAGTGTCAAGAGGAGGCTCTAAGTTGCTAGGGAGCGACTTCGGATTTGAAGTTGGACTAAGACTCGTTGAGGTAATAATCTTGTCTCTTAAAGTGTTACAAGATTATATATTGTTGTTAGCCTTACATGTTTGCTAGTATGAAGTATATGTGTTGAAGTTTTATAAGTATTATGGATGGTTGTAGCCTAAAAACCGAAATGTAATGTAAGCCATTGAAGTTGGATTACAATTTGGTCGTTAATTAGAATCGTCGCATGTTACTTACTTGAAGATTATAGTAGTTATAATCGATTGCGACTTGATATCATGTTATGCTAACAACTTGGATTGAAATGGAAATTGGATAAGAATTGGTGTTATTGTATCTCAAGTTTCCGAATTGACCTAGTAGTTTGTATTAGTTTGATATCATTTGTGGGGCGAAATTTTAAACGTCTAGTAGGCGTGTAGTCCCCTATTGTTAATTACATTGTTGGGCCTTAAATGTGGCGTGTTTGGTTATTGAATTCGGCCTTGAAAAAGGTGGCAAAGTATGTAGAAACAAAGGAGGTGATGTCCGATTTTCCGTAGAATTTAGTGGCTTTGCACTTATAATATTCTACGTTTGAAGTAAGACGTTAATAGACGTATTGTGGACATTATAGGTTGACATACTACGGGCGGAATATTGGACTTAACAAGTGGATTAAACCGAAGAGGTATGTGGAACTTTCTTATCTCTTGAGCTTGAATAAGTTGTAAATGTATAGTACGGTAGACGTACAAGATTTTGACAATCTAGTCCATTTGATATCCTTGGATTATTTTAAGAATGTCCAAGTTGGTTGAGTTAGGGAATTAACTCACTTGTTTAAATATTAAGGATATCTTGGTTTTCAAAAGTTAAGAGACTATTAAGTATGTTGAAAGTATTTTTGATACTTGTTTTGTTGGAAAGTTTAAGCCTCTTGGTTATAAGGAAGAATGTAAGTTTCTAAGGTATAAAGCTAGTATAACGGCTTTATGGGAAGTTGGTTATAATAGCTTTATGGAAGGTTAAAAAGAGTGATTTACTCTAAGTAATTTAAGTATGATAAATGACTTGAAATAATGAAAGGCAAATTGATTTAAAGGCATCAATTGCTTAAAGTTTTTAAAAGAAAGAAGTCACTTGATTTAGAAGCCTATAATTGTATTTCTAAAAGGTATTGTGACTTGTCTTGAAAAGTAGTTATGACTTGATACTATGGTTATTAGTATCTTGGAAGTTTTGTATGAAAAGAGTCATTTAAAAGAGTAGAAGCACGTAGTACTTTGGGTTAAATTCTGGATTTTATAATGACATGTTAGTGCCTTAAGTAAACTAAAATGAGAGTGTATATGAATAAGGCTAATAAGAAGTTAGGGGATTTCTTAACTTGCTTATTTATTGTATAATGTGGTAGTGCTTATGTTATGTATGATAAGCGGTAGGGCTTATGTTATGTATGATGGCGGTTGAGATAGGGTAAGAGTATAAACGAGGGTAAACCTCAAGACGTTATACCACCTTCTCCAGTATGAAAGTATAAATGAGGGTAAACCCCAAGACGTTATACCACCGCTGCGTAAGAGTATAAATGAGGGTAAACCCCAAGACGTTATACCACCTGTTGTGGATTTGCTACCCATGACGCGAGAATACCTCACGCGAGTCCCATGGGCTTATGCGGGTGAAATAGTCTCACGCGGTGGCATGCCTATGCGAGGAATACCTCATGCGGGTCCACACGACTACGCGGGTGAAATAGTCCCAGAGTAGGATTGCTTAACGATCCGCGGGCGGGTGGTCCCGCTGATCGTGAGCTTCCTATTTTATGTTGTAAGTATACTCTTATTTACTCTCATTGTTAGTAAGGCCGCATCGTTAATTGAGTTATCATACTGCCTCCAATTTTATTATAGACTTATCATTTCATTACAAGATTTCTTCGCCACATATTTGGTACATGTTGTCGACTCCTTCGAGTTTTTCGCGTTCATGCCGCAGTAGTATGTGCAGGTGCCGATCCTCACTCTTAGGATCACTGTCACCTGTTGAGAATCTCCTTTATTTGGATGCTATCCTCGGTATTGTCGGTGTTGTACTTTCAGGGTATGGCGGGGCACAATCCGCCAAAGTTGTTATTCTTAGAGTGCGTAGTCACATTTGTGGATTGGGTTGTAAAAGAAAAAATGTACCGTTTATTACGATATTTTACGGAAGGTGGCCTTATCGGCTTTGTTGTTATTTTATGTTTAAGCATTTTATAAGTTGTGTATGTTCATTGCTATTCTCTGATGTTTCTGAGGGGTGCCGGTAGTGGCACGATGCTCCTTCGGTCGTGACACTTCCCTTGTTGTAACCTAGTAGAAGGGGGAATGAATCTTGGCTTCTCTAGACTTCATGTTCTTGGGAACAATATATAAGCTTCCATTCCTTACACCATAGTGTGGTTCTTGGCCAACTCTTCTACTTCCCTAGGCCGAGCTTGACCTTCCTTATTTGGTTCTTTGAATGACCTTCTTGGAAAGCTTCTTGTCTCGGCCAAGTCTTCTTTATCCGTGCCATCTTGGAATCCTTGGTCGTGTGATATTCTCGGCTTTAATCATTTCCTTATAAGCATTGAATGTCTCCCAAGGCAATCTAGGAACTATTACATGATTTTAATATGTCCTAGGATAACTAATATCTAGGCTAGAAATTAAAGATAACAAAATAAAATGCAAGGTCTCGGACAAGACCAACACATAAGGCCGAATAAAAAATTTCACTAGAAGACCATTAAGTTATGGTTCCTAATCCTCCCCATAATCCATGACATTTTCGCCCCTTAAACGCAGGTTGATGGCCAATCTTTGACCCTCTCGATCCTTTGGTCAATAACTTAAATTGAGAAGCTAAGTCCGGACCCTTTCTTTCATCAGAATGTCGGGATTTTCTGATTTTTAAACTAGCAATCGATATGCTTTACTATTGTGGCATACCCTATAAAAACACAATCAATGGTTTTAGGTTCTATTTTTACCCTTTTGGATTTAGGAACTTGCGCTTTGACAAAACACCCCCTTGAAGTATTTCAAATTGGGCTTTCTTTCCATTTTTCGTATGGAATTTATTATGTTTTCATATGGGGCTCTCGATCGAGTATTCAGCTCCCCCCTTAAAAATTTTGGGATAACCCATAAGGCATTCATCATTACTAATAATAATTGATCCTCATATTTTATCGACCAACGGGGATAGGCTTTCACCAACATCCACATCAATAAAAATAATTATATTTTACGGGTCACATCTTTTCATGAAATATCATGACATTTCAAGTAAAACCCTTTTATGAAAGAACATATTTCTTCTAAACAAGTATATGACAAACTATCAATTTGGTAGTTTCATAAACTAATCATATACTAGTTAAAAATTGATCAACCACAATATCAAATATTCACCAATGTGACGACGCACTTGGCCGTCACGAAAATTTCCTCACCTCATGACCAAATCATCCATGAACAGTTGTACCTGACAATCATACATGGGGAAATATTAGTTAAGTGGACCCTTATATGAGTTACGAAGTGAAAAAAATTTGAATAAGTATAATAAGACTAAGATTTGCTCCAGCGAGGGGTGGACCGCGCCCACGGGTCCACCCCAGTCCATCATACATCTACAATGGTGGAAAGAATGGATTTTCTTCTAGTTCGCACCCATGGATAGTGATGCGCTGTAGCAGTCACTGCAGCAGACAGAGCCTGCCCCAGCGAGGAACGGTTAGGCAAGCCTAGTATTTAAAGCCTATTTTTGGGAGTTGGCCTCATTTTTCACCCAACCCTCATTCCAAGGCCGACCTCTAGGGAAAATTTTCAGAAGAACCTCATGGAGCCTTGGATAATGTAAACTCAACACCTCAACGTCTTCATTTCCTTCAATTGATCACTTCATTGAGTAGGGTTTGATTCTATGGTTGGGTAAAAAGGGAAGTTTTATCTTATAAAGTCGTGGTTGGGGATAATGGGTTAATTCTTGAGATTTATATGGGAAGAATGAAGTATTTTAATGACTTGTTGGGTTAAAGGACCTTAAGCTTAAGGTGTTCATCAATGGTGGAAACCTAGAAGACTAGTTGTAGGAAGATGTGTTTAAGTGATTAGTTCACAGATTTATGGGTTTAAATGAGTATTTATGGTTAGATTTGACTATTGTTAGATTAGAAATTATCTAGTTAATCACCTATGTGTTTTTGTCCTCCATCATAGTGAGAAGTTGATTATGAAAAACTAGGGCTTAGGCCTAAATTTTGGGGTTTTCCCTTGGATAGTATAATTGACCCATACCTTAGATAAATTAGCATTTTAGAAGTAGATGTGAACCTTTAAAACGTTGGGTTACCTAATTTTCTATCAAATTACCATTTTACCCTTTTGTCATAGTTAGGATAGAATCAAGGGGTAGTCTAAATGTATGGGTCTTGTTGTGTCTGATGTAACATAGATTTTTTTTATTAGCTAGACTTCGAGTACTACTGTGATCTTCGAAGAGACAAGGCTCATGTGTGATCATTGTGACTTCCGCTCAGCATCCAGGTAGGTTATGGATTACCTTCTAGATAGACTTTAGTTATCGAAGCGTATGTGTAGTTAGATTCTATTAGAGAAAGCATGTAAGACTTCGGGTATGAAGTTGGGATGTATTACTTGAGATGGTTTGTCACGCCCGAACCGGGCAGTGTTCGTGCCTACACAGGCACCCTTCTACCTTAACAACTAAGCAAACTGCGGAATTTAAATAACACCTTTTTTTTTCTTTTTTTTTTAAAACCAACATACGTACAAGGGCAAAGCCGACAAGGCTGCCATATAATATACATAATAAAAGACACTACACTGTACATGAGTCCAATCCCACATATGAATACAGACCTCTAAGAGTTATACTGAACTATGACGAGACAAGGCCCCGCCGTACCCATAACTGTACAAAAGCCTGTACTGAAAGAACTTATACCAAAAAGATAAACTCCTGAACAGAATGAGCTATCCAAAACTCTGAGCAGGGTCCTACACCTGCCGATCACCAAACAGCGTACCTAAACCTGCGACATGAACGTAGCCCCCCGAAGGAGGTCAGTACAAAGAATGTACCAAGTATGTGAAACAATAAGTACTGTAATGAAATCATAACAGTCTAAACAAAACAGGTGACATGTATGATAGCCAACCCACGATTACACAATACATAGCGGTCATATCAAGTCGGGGACGTGCCCTCAAAGTCACTACTCAAATAATAAAGACACGGTGCCTTACTAACAATGAGAGTAATCAAAAGTATAGGTAGCAAATCCACTAAAGCGGGTGGTATAACGATCTTTGGGGATTTATCCTCATTTATACTCTTACCACGGAGAAGGTGGTAAGCGGGTGGTATAACGATCTTTGGAGATTTACCTCATTTATACTCTTACTCGGAGAAGGTGGTAAAGCAGGTGGTATAACGATCTTTGGGGATTTACCCCTCATTTATACTCTTACCCTGGAGAAGGTGGTATAACTATCTTGGGGATTTACCCCTCAGATATACTCTTACCCTACCTCAATTGGCCATCACACATAACATAAGCACTACCGGCTTATCACACAATAAGTAAGCAAGTTAAGAAATCCCCCTAACTTCTTATTAGTCTTATTCATAAACACTCTCATTTTGGTTTTACTTAAGGCACTAACATGACATTATAAATCCGGGAATCTAACCCGCCTCCTGGTCACATGCCCCGGAATCCCACATCGTATAAGCATGTCCAAGGAGTAACACAAATAATGGAAGAATACGTGGAATCCTACATCACCGATGCGTCGAGTAAACTCACAACAAGACAGCCGACCCTCCAACCGAGAGTCGCGGCAACGTAATAAAACATAATACTTGTACTCAAATGCTATCACCAGCACACATTGACAATTCTCAATTAAACAAGCCAAAGTACTTATCAAGGCACACATATAATAATTCTCAATTAAACAAGACAAAGTACTTATCAAGGCACACATAGAATAATTCTCAATTAAACAAGCCAAAGTACTACGTACGTACATTCTTTTCAAAAGACTCCTTTTTATGTAAAACCCCAAGATACTAACACCCGTAGTATCAAGGTGTGTCTATTTTTCAAAGTAAGTTACTACACTTTTAGAAAACTCATTTCAAAGCTTGAAATCAAGTAACTTCAAATTTTCACAATCTAGGCAACTTATGCCTAATCAAAATAGACAACTTTCTTAACCTTCCATAAAGTCGTTATAACCAACTTCCCATAAAGCCGTTATAACCCTTTAAGGTTTTAGACATATTCATTCCTTTTTATAACCAATAGACTTATACTTAAAACCAAGTATCACATACTTACAAATCAAGTTTCTTAACTTTCAAAATACTTCAAGTCTCTTAATATTTAGAAAACAAGTTTCTTCTACTTTTAAACCTCAAGTAACTCACACCTTTAAAACAAGTTACTTCTCTTAAATCATGTCATTTCTCCTCTCTTAAAACAATTAAGTAAATCACTCCTTTGACTCCCCTAAAGTCATTATAACGACCCTTAGGTTTTGGAACTAAGGCACTAGCCAAAAGATTTGGAAACCACTTCCTTTTCAAGCCTCTATGTACTTTAAGTAAAATACTTTCACTTTTAAGAATCCAACTTCACTAAGGCAATGGATTATACAACTTACAATTTAAACATCAAAGTACAATCAAGGAAGTACATAGAACAAATTCTATTTTAGGCAATCCAAATACAACCAAGGAATGGATAATTTAAGGAGTAGGACATACTTTCTTTATCTTAAGGAATCATGCTAGAAGAGGAGATAGTTCACATACCTTTTCGGCTAAATCCACAAGCTAAGCCGAATACGCCGCACGTAGAAGTGTCAACCTATAATGGTCACAACGTGACTATCAATTTCTAGTCTCTAACGTAGAATAATACTAAGTATACGGTCTCTAATTCTACGGAAAATCGGGCAACACTTCCTTTGTTTCTACTCACTTTGCCACCTTTTTCAAGGCCGAATACAATAACCAACACGCCACATTTAAGGCTCAAAACAACAACCAAAAAAAGGGGATTACACGCCTTACAATACGTATAAAATTCCGCCCCACAATTAATACGAAGTAGTTCCATATTCAAGCCATTCTCGGCCAACAACATAACCGACAATTCAAAGTCTTTTCCAATCCTTTTCCAATTCCAAGTTCTAAGGTCTAACATGTTATATAGTCATAACCAACTTCAACAACTACAATTTCCTTCTTATACAACATGCGACGACTTAAACCAATAATCAACTTGAAATGTAATCTTAAGGCTAAACATGCTAGTTTTCGGATTTGGGTTCCAATAGCCAATATAATTATCAAACTTCATACTATATATCTCATGCTTGCTAATAAACATAGCTACAACAACACGTAATCTCAATTACTTAAAACGACAAGAATTATACCTTTATAAGCCCTTAAAAATTCCAAGATTCAAAGTCGCGCCTTAGCAATTCTTAGCTCCTTTCCTTATGTTCCAATCCGCTCCAAGCACTCCTTAGAAGCCTATGAAGAACCCATCTTCAAGTTCCAACTTCAAAGTTGAAGAACTCCTAAAGTTTCCGCCTTGCGACTAATACGAAAACATCGTTTTTCCGAAATCTTTCTATTGAGATATCCTTACAATACCCTTAGGGACATTGGGTTTAAGTCTTGTGAATAAAGGATCACAAACTAAAAATTTTTGTGTGGAACACAAGGTGAACCCGAGAGCACAATGGAAGAACAAGAAATGTTATGATATTTTCTAAGTGTTGAAGACAAGTCTTACACTAGTAGTATGCTTATATAACACAATGGAAGGCTTAGGTTATCACAAATGTGTGGCTAGGATGAGTTTCACTAGGATCAAGCCCAAGTGGCAAGTTGACTTTGGTCAATAATATAAAGCTTTGAAGACTTATCTTCCAAGATGGTCAATGACCATTTTACCCATACTATAAATCTTCCAAGACCATATGTGGGGGTGCCACGTGTCGCCCTCTCATTCGTCCATAAAATTCCGTAACCCTCGTGGGCCCCACAAAACGTAAAATTCCTCGGGTGGGCCCCACATGACCAAATCCGTAAAAACAAATTTCCATAATGTTAAAAGTTCCATAATCCTCAAATAATGCATTTTGAGAATCTAATTCTCCTTAACGAACATTTTTCCTTTCCGACGTTCGGAAGATTTTCTGTCGGAAAAACAACTCTTCCTTTCGCACTAATTTCCAAGTCTTGATTTCTTACGTACATTCTCTTATACATGTTCTGGACTTACGGGGTGTAACATTCTTCCCCCCTTAGAAACATTCGTCCCCGAATGTTCTTAGTCGGTTTTCAAGATATACAAACTCCGGCATAAACTCTATACTATGCCTATCAATCAAAACTGCACAAGACCAACGATGCCACACATGGCCACCACATAACATACGTACAAAATCTCAATATTGTTTCTTGTTCCCCAATCCTTGGATTTACTATCCAAACTTGGCCATTATGCTACATACATTCCCGTTAAGGCTCTTACCGGTCCTTACGACTGATTCGGTGGAGCAACGTCCACGAACTCGCATAACGATCAACTAGACTTGGGCCTTGCATCCCGGGACCCTATCACATGCGGGACTATTACCAACTGACATCACCCCATTCCATACTACCGGTTGACCCGAAATGAGTCCATAACCCGACCCGTCGTCACACTTAACTTCTCATTCTTAGTCTGAAATAAATCTTTCTCTTATCTCAAGGTACTTCTCACCCTATCCCCCTAATCACTAGAGGTTCGTCAAATAAGCCGAAGTATTTCTACTGTACAATCTTCCCTATTGGTCTTACACTGTTATGGGGCAATTACAACTTGTGAACTCTACACAACTATAGTCTCAGTTCACTTACCATTCTTGTCAACATTCTTAACTTTTCACTTTACTAATCAAATATTCCTACCTCAGGGTACTATCACTTACAATGGTTAGCAACAAAGGGAAAACATATATGCTAGGCGAAATCTGAATCTATCAATGCACGTATGATTCAAAAGAATCGAGATATACCAGTAACCACGCGATGTCGCCTCACGATCACATCCGATGATCGCGTCATCTATGCGGTTGAAGGACCGCGAACCATAAACTCCACCGACCTCTACCACGGTGGCCGACATCGAACACCGCTTACAGGGGACGATAGGCTGCGGAGGAAGAGGAACCAACTACAGCCTCAAAGGTGAGCCACTCACCGTGCTCTTTCTAAAAGGACATACCTCGTATATGGCGGGACAGCCACAACGAAAACAAACACCTGTGCCATAACATCATTTCCCCGAATGACGCTTACTACAATGGAAACACTGAGGAAAAAGTGACCTCGACTGAGAAAATCCCCTGCTCCTTTGAGAACCTCGACCCCTGGAGCTTGGGACCGCTCTAAATACCTTGTGAGTCGATATCCCACTGTGAAGCTGCGGGGTATGTCTTGGGTAAGTGGGACGAATATCTCACTCATTCTTGAAATTGCTCGTCCAAAAACTCACTGGATAACCATGGTCTAGCCTCTTCTGTTGATCTCGCGTTGGCCTCTACCCTCTGTACACACGTCTGCATGCCGGCGAATAACCTCTTCTTGATGAAAGCTGAGCACCGCTATCTTGATCAATAACATAACCGCTTCCTCGTGACCACATAGTCTTCTCCTAATCGAGAAGCTGAGGCTCGTGTCTGGGGCCTCAAAACTGGCGCAGAAGAACTTCGCCGCTAGGAACAACATCCGGTATACCACAGGCATAAGCCCTATCAACTCTCGAGTCGACTAGTAGCTCCTGCTACTCCTTTGCCCTACAGGCGTTTGTTGCCCTCGAGGCATAAGCGTAACACAAAATTACGTCGGAGAGGAATTATCTTACTAACACGGCTCTAGGGCACGATCTCGGAGTGAGAAGAATAGAAACCAACTCCTAAATGTCACGTAGCCTCACTGTTTATGGGTGTGGCGCGCAACACACCGATAATCAAGACTCTACTATACACGGTGCAGGCATTGAGGACTAGCGCTCGATACCACTCTGTCACGCCCGAACCCGGGCGTGGATCGGTGCCCTACAGGGCACCCTTCTACCTTAACAAGCATGCGAATTTAAATAACACCTTTTTTTTTTTTTTTAAACCAACATACGTACAATGGCAAAGCCGACAAGGCTGCCATATAATATACATAATAAAAGACACTACACTGTACATGAGTCCAATCCTACATATGAATACGGACTTAAGAGTTATCTTGAACTATGACGGGACAAGGCCCGTGCCCATAATCGTACAAAGCATGCTGAAAGAACTTATACCAAAAGATAAACTCCGACGAAGGAGCTATCCAAAACTACGGCGGTCCTACACTGCCGATCACCAAACAGCGTACCTAAACTGTGGCATGAACGCGGCCGGAAGGAGGTCGACGAAGAATGTACTAAGTATGTGAAGCGATGAAATGCGTAATGAAATCATAACAGTCTAAATAAAGCAGGAGACATGTATGATAGCCAACCTACGATACACAATACATAGCGATCATATCAAGTCGGGACGCGTGCCTCAAAGTCACTACTCGAATAACGATTACACGATGTCTTACTAACAATGAGTAATCAAATGTATGAGTAGCAAATCCGCGAAACAGGTGGTATAACGATCTTTGGGGATTTACCCTCATTTATACTCTTACCACGGAGAAGGTGGTAAAGCGGTGGTATAACGATCTTTCGGATTTACCCTCATTTATACTCTTACTGAGAAGGTGGTAAAGCGGTGGTATAACGATCTTTGAGGATTTACCGCCATTTATACTCTTACGGAGAAGGTGGTAAGCGGGTGGTATAACGATCTTTGGGGATTTACCGCCGTTTATACTCTTACTGAGAAGGTGGTATAACTATCTTGGGGATCTACCCGCCGGATATCTTGTTATACCCGTATTTTGAGTATGTATGCGTGAGGCGTGCGTAAAAAGTTTAAGCCTTAAGTTAGGCTGGGGCGAAAATTTTGTGCACAACACTTGCGAAAAGAATCGTTTTTAAACGCGTTTTCCAAACTTTGCGAAGGGAAAATTACGGTTGCAACATTAATTATTTTTGCGGATTTTTCTGAGAGATAAAATATTTTGGACCAACGGGAGGGTGACATGTGTCACTCTCAAAGTGGACGGTTTGGAGGAAGCTTCTTGGCACGTTTTTTTGATGTTAAATGCCTAATACATTTGGTCAATGTTTTGTAGATATTTTGTGTGGTAGATGGATAAGGTGGGACCCACACACACTTGTCCAAATCCTCACCCTACACTTGCCCACCACTTGTCTTAATCTTGGCCATTGATTGGCCTATAAATACCCCCCTTTGTTGAAGACTTCTTCATCCACTCCACACTTTCTATGTCTTGAAAAATCCCTCTCCCTCTTTGTAGAGCTCTCGTCCGAGAGCACCCCCGCCCCCGGGGTGAGGCCTTTGGTAGAAAGTACCACTCTCTTGAGTTGTTCTCGTAAAATACCCCCTCTTGGTAGAAAGACTCTCCCAGTATTGTTACTATTCCAAAATACCTTGGCCCAAATACCTTGTAGTATTCCAAGGTTACACTTATCTGAAAAGCCAGAAATACTATTATACTTCCCTTGATCGCTCATGAAACCCTTAGGAAAATCTTCACAATTGGTTGAAGTATTAGGAAGAAGTTTCGTAGAACTTCTAAGGGTTGTTTGAAGCGGGTTGGAGCACCCGGAGTAGGAGCTAAACGTTGCTCCCTCTTGGTAGAAATACTCTCCAAGTATTGTTACTATTCCAAAATACCTTGGCCTAAATACCTTGTAGTATTCCAAGGTTACACTTATACGAAAAGCCCAGAAATACTATTATACTTCTCTTCAGTCACTAAACGAAACCCTTAGGAAAATCTTCACAGTTGGTTGAAGTATTAGGAAGAAGTTTCGTAGAACTTCTAAGGGTTGTTTGAAGCGGGTTGGAGCACCCGGAGTAGGAGCTAAACGTTGCTCAGGATCGACATTTATACTTGGATAATTTTGGGCTTACCGAGGTAAATAATCCTATCCTTCTATTGTAATTGGAAATTACATACTATAGTTGTATAGAAATGAATATAAGATTCATAGGAGAGAATTGAACTGTAATAGAAGGATATTACAGAATAGACTTGAACTGAAATCGCGTCAGTAGAATATTAATGTAGAAGTTGATAGACTTATATAACCCTTATAGGTTGAATGTTCTGCAAGAAGCTTGTACTACTTGAAAGGTGGACAAGGCTAGCCGGGTCATAGCCGTGGAGCGTTTTGCTAATAGTCGACAATCGTCGCGAGGTATGTGATTCTTCCTATCCTCTTGAGCATGATATTTTAAAGAATATATATATAGTACGGTAGACGTACGTGTGTTAACTGAATAATAATTACGGCAATGTCTTTTGACTTAAGCCTGAATAATAATTACGGCAATGTCTTTTGACTTAAGCCTGAATAATAAGAATCTTGAAGTATTTCAAAGAATCTTGAATCATTTTTAATGAAGAGTAATACTTGGTTTTAAAACTTAAGAGTTATACTAGCTTTATGGGAAGTTAGGTATAACGGCTTAAGAAAGATAAAAAGAATGGTTTATTAATTTTAGAAGTTAAGAGACTTGATCTTAAAAGATAAGAGACTTGACTTAAAGGAATTAATATGAATTTTTGTGTGAAACCTCATTCGTGAGTAATGAGTACTTGGTTTGTACAAGGAATAATGTTTCTTGATTTGGAAATGAGAATAAGTATCGAACAAACCACGGCGTTAATAAAGGGAAATGTATTGACTAATAAAGTATTATTAAAACGGTAGAAACCTCCATCTGCATAGAAGCTAAGATGAGACAAAATGATATTACATTTCTAGATCACTATTTGCTTAAATAAGATTGATTATGAACAAGAATAACCTACTCACATATAAGGCATATGTATCTCAAATTGTTTTAAAGGAGAATTATATCATTAAGTGATTAAAACTATGAACTACGAAACCTTTCGAAAATGAGAAACTTGAGTATTTGAAATTAGGCAAACTTGAACGTTTGGAAAAGAATGTTGTTACTTGATTTTACAAAGAGAAGTGTTTTGATTTACTTAAGAAGATAGTCACTCTATTTTTATACTACGGGTATTGTGTGACTTTTGTGAAAGAAACGGATCTTTTAAAGAGTTAATGTATGAAGTATGTTACACCCCGGAAATATTTCAGGATATGTTTCTAAGAACGTACGTAAGAACTCAAATGTTAAGGTTTGAGACGAGTAAAAATTTATCGGAATTATGGAATTGTCGGAAAACGAAATATTGCGACGAACGGGAGGGCGACACGTGTCACCCCCCCTTTATGGACATGGACGAATTGTGCAAGGGTGGAATGGTCAATTGACCATAATTTATGATGAAGTCTTGCAAGACAAATAAGCTTGACAACATTGACCAAGTCAATGACCCCACTTAGCTTGATTTTTAATTAAAATGAATCCAAACCACCCATTTGTTCTAATCTTGACCCTCATATTTTATATAAGCTCCTAGTAGTGCAAGACTTTGTCATTCACTACACTTAGAAATTTTGAAACTTGTTCTTGCACTAGAGAGAGGGCTCACGGTTTAGAGGTTTTTCAGAAGGAAAAATTTCCAATTTTTGTCAATAATTCCCACTTTAAACCAAAGGTACCTAAGGGTATTATAAGTGTTTCTCAATAGAAAGATCCCGGAAAAATGGTGTTTTCGTGTTAGTCGCAAGGCGAAAACCTAAAGGGTTATTCAACTTTGAAGTTGAAACTTGAAGATGAGTTTTTCATAAGCTTCTAAGGGCGGCTTGGGGTGGATTGGAATGTCGGAAGGAGGAGCTAAAGGTGCTAGGGATCGACTTGTACTCTTGGAGCATATTTGGGCTAATTGAGGTATAATCTTCGTTTTACTTTTGTAATTGAAGATTTCATGTTATGATAAGTTATAAGTGGTCATGTGATATGTGTTATGAAGTTTGTTAAGTGTTATGGAATTGGAAGCTAAAAATCCGAAAATGTCATATTTAGCCATTTGAAATTGAAATCCAATTTGATCGATAAATTGAATTGTCGCATGTTACCTACTTGGAGAATGTAGTAGCTAGAATCAATTGCGGCTTGATATCTTATTATGCTACCAATTTGGATTGAAATGGAAATTGAATAAGAATTGGTATTGTTATATTATTGTGAGCCAATTGAAATTGTTTGGTTATTCATTTGCATTGGATTACCTACATATTATTGTGAGCCAATTGGGGCTGTTTGGTTATTCATTTGTATTGGATTACCTACATATTATTGTGAGCCAATTGGGGCTGTTTGGTTATTCATTTGCATTGGATTACCTTCTATTATTGTGAGCCAATTGGAAATTTTGTTTGGTTATTCATTTGCATTGGATTACCTTCATATTGTTATGAGCCAATTGGGGCTGTTTGGTTGTGTATTTCGACCTTGGAAAAGGTGGCAAAGTTAGTAAAAACAAAGGAGGTCTTTGTCCGATTTTAGTAGAATTTAAAGACTTAACACTTATAATATTCTACGTTTGAAGTAAGGCCTTAATGGACGTATTGTGAATATTATAGGTTGACATACTACGGGCGGAATTTGTACTTGACAAGTGGTTTGACAGAAGAGGTATGTGGAACTTTTCCTATCTTTTGAGCATGACTAGTTTCACGTATATAGTGCGGTGAGCGTCTGAGATTTTGACAATCTAGTCCATTTGACATCCTTGGCTTATTTTAGGAATGTCGAGTTGATTGAGTTAGGAATTAACTCACTTGTTTAAATGTTAAGGATATCTTGGTTTTCAAAGTTAAGAGACTTTTAGTATGTTGAAAGTATTTTGATACTTGTTTTTATGGAAAGTTTAAAGAGTGGTTTACTCTAAGTAATTTAAGTATGTTAAGGGACTTGAAGAGTTTTAAAGTATCACGATACTTGTTTCGTTTTAAGCGTATAAGTCCCTTGGAAAGAAATTGTACTTGACTAAGGTATAAAGTGAATATAACGACTTTATGGGAGTTGGTTATATTGGCTTTATGGAAAGATAAATGGCTTGATTTATTGAAAGGCAATTTGTTTTAAAGCATCAATTGCCTAAGGTTTTACAAGAAAAGAAGTCAACGATTTAGAAGCCTAATTTTATTTCTAAAAAGTATTGTGACTTGTCTTGAAAAGAATTGTAACTTGATACTACGGTTATTAGTATCTTGGAAGTGTTATAACGAAATGAGTCATTTTAAAGGAATAGAAGTACGTAGTACTTTGGATTAAATTAGGATTTTATAATGACATGTTAGTGCCTTAAGTAAACTAAAATGAGAATGTATATGAATAAGGCTAATAAGAAGTTAGGGGATTTCTTAACTTGCTTATTTATTGTATGATAAGCGGTAGGGCTTATGTTATGTATGATGCTAGGTTGAGCTAGGGTAAGAGTATAAATGAGGGTAAACCCCAGGCGTTATACCACGCTTGGGGTAAGAGTATAAATGAGGGTAAACCCCAGGCGTTATACCACTGTTTAGTGGATTTGCTACCCGTGATGCGAGGAATACCTCATGCGAGTCCTTATGGGCTTATGCGGGTGAAATAGTCCCGTGCGGTAGTCTGACTATCACGAGAATACCTAAATGCGGGTCCGCGCGATCTATGCGGGTGAAATAGTCCGGGGAATAGGATTGCTTAATGATCTGCGGGCGGGTGGTCTGCTTTGATCGTGAGCCTCTACTTTAGATATTGTAAGTATTCACCTATTTACTCATTGTTAGTAAGGCCGCGATGTATTAATTGAGTAATCATACATGTCTCGGTTTATTTTAGACTTATGATTTCATTCTGATGCTGATTTCACATATTTGGTACATGTTATGCCGACCTCGCCTTGAGTGCGTTAAATCTGCGAGTAAAGTCTGAGTTGTTGATCCTCGCTCTTAGGATCCTTTGTCAATTTGTTGAGAAGCTCGCTTCATTTGAAGGCTTATCCTAGTATTGTCGGTTGTTGTACATTCGGGGTATGGCGGGGCCTGTCACTTGAGTTGTTATTCTTAGAAGTGCAGTAGTCGCATTGTGGATTGGGTGTAAAGAAAAGAAAAATGTCTTCATTATTTCTAGATTGAGTATATTTTACGGAAGGTGGCCTTATATCGGCTGCTTTGTTATTAGTTCTTGTCTAAGTTTTTTTGTATGTTGTGTATGTTCATTGCTATTCTCGATGTATACAGCGAGAGGTGCGGGTAGGGCACGATCGCGAGGGAGGTGGTCGTGACAAAGTGGTATCGAGCGATTAGTCCTCGGAAAGTGTCTGACCAGTGTCTAAGTAAGTCTTGATTATCGGTGTGTTGTGCACCACGTCTATAATCGAGGAGTGCGAGGACATTTAGGATTGGTTTCCATTCTTCTCACTCTAAGATCGTGCGATAGAATTTGTATGGTTAGGTCGTCTCTCCCTAACAAGTTATGATTGTTTGCAGCTACGATGAAGGCAGCAGTGACCCAGGAAGGATTACGTGGGTTGCGTATCCAGGTTGGTAATGGCTGTAGTTGGTATTGTGACATACAACTATGCGGATTTATGTATGGGGGTCACATATGTGTTGCCTAGGATGATTTTAGATTACCAGGATTTGGTATTTTGATACTTGTTTTGTTGGAAAGTTTAAGTCTCTTGGTTAAAAAGAAGTATGTAAGTTGCTAATGTATAAAGCTAGTATAACGGCTTTATGGGAAGTTGGTTATAATAGCTTTATGGAAAGTTAATAAGAGAATGGTTTACTCTAAGTAATTTAAGTATGTTAAGGGACTTGAAGAGTTTTAAAGTATTGTGATACTTGTTTCGTTTTAAACGTATAAGCCCCTTGGATAGGAAATTGTACTTGACTAAGGTATAAAGTGAATATAACGACTTTATGGGGAGTTGGTTATATTGGCTTTATGGAAAGATAAATGGCTTGATTTAATGGAAGGCAATTCGATTTTAAGGCATCAATTGCCTAAAGTTTTATAAGAAAAGGAGTCACTTGATTTAGAAACCTAACTTTATTTCTAAGAGTATTGTGACTTGTCTTGAAAAGAAATTGTAACTTGATACTACGGTTATTAGTGTCTTGGAAGCTTTATAATGAAATGAGTCTTTTTAAAAAGAATAGAAGTACGTAGTACTTTGGGTTAAATTCCCGGATTTTATAAAAGACCTGATAGTGCCTTAGGTAAACTAAAATTAGAGTATATATATGTATTACAAGAATAATAAGAAGTTAGGGGATTTCTTAACTTGCTTATGTATTGTATGATAAGCCGGTAGTGCTTATGTTATGTGTGATAGCCGGATTTGTGCTAGTAATATATTATTCGTTGCGGGGTCATTCCCCGGGTTTGTGGCATTGCATATTTAGTGGATTTGCTACCCACGATCACGAGAATACCTAAATGCGAGTCAAGTAGGGCTTATGCGGGTGAAATAGTCTAAATGCGGACGGGTCCGACCTATGCGAGGAATACCTCATGCGAGTCGTAAGGGCTTATGCGGGTGAAATAGTCCGTGCGAGGAATACCTCACGCGGGTCAGCTGGATCTATGCGGGTGAAATAGTCCGGGAATATGATTGCTTAATGACACTGCGGGCGGGTGGTCCTTCTTTGATCGTGAGCTTTCCTACTTTATATTGTAAGTATACCCCTATTTACTCTCATTGTTAGTAAGGCACTGTGTACTGTTAATTGAGTTATCATACCTGTCTCCAGTTTTATTTTAGACTTATGATTTCATTACAGTACTTTCAGTTTCACATATTTGGTACATGTTGTACTGACCTCCTTCGGGGGGCTGCGTTAAATCTGCGGTAAGTCTGACAGTTCTTGATCCTCGCTCTTAGGATCCTGTTCGTTTGTTGAAGCTCCTTCATTTCGGAGGTTTATCCACAGTATTATCGGTTATTGTACATTCGGGGTATGGCGGGGCCACTTGAGTTGTGTTCTTAAGTGCGTAGTCACATTGTGGAGTGGGTTGTAAAGAAATAAAAAAATGTACTGTTCTATTTCTGGATTGAGTATGTTTTTTTACGGAAGGTGGCCTTATCGGCTAGCCTGTTGTTGTTTACTGTCTAAGTTATATGTATGTTCCACTGCTATTCTCTGATTTATACCTGACAGGGGTGCCCAGGTAGGGCACCAGTCGCGGGCCCGGGGTCGGGTCGTGACAATGGGTAAGGAAGGCTCCCGAATTTTCCGGCGAGAATCTCGGGGTGTGCTGGAATTGCGATGGGGAGGGGAGGGTGCGAGGTGCGGCGGTTGGTTTCTAGTTCTAGGTTTAGGTTTGTTTGAGGGCTTCTGCGGGAGACGAAGTGAAGAAAGGCGAAGTGGGCTGTGCGTATAAGGGGAAATGAAACAAGGCTGCTGGGTTATTATCGTTGTGGGCATTGGTAAGTGAATTTGGGCGATTTATTAGGCGAGTTTTAATTAGTCTTAGGAGTTAATTAGTGATAAATTAATTAATTAATTGTGATTAATTTATTTAGGTGCTTTATTAATCTAACTGTTATAAAAATTATTACAAGAATAAAATGGGTGTGCTATTTAACTAGTGCTTGAGTTTGAATTATTATAAAGAATAAAGACGGACGTGCTATTTAATTAATGCTTAATACTTTAGAATACGACGCTATTATTTAAAATCTTATTATTGTGCATTATTGCGAAGTTAAATTAAAATTGAATTGAGTTTAGATTAAATTATTTAAATGCTAAATGCAAGTATGATTTTTAAGAATTGTTTAAAGCTTTTATAAATCACGGCGCTATTAAATGTATGTATTAGATTAAAATTGATTTTAAATTACAAATGATTATGAAATTCTCTTGCGTATTAATAAGCGGCTATGCTACTTATGACGTCATTGCTAAATTATTTATTTTGTGTATTTATTATTAATTAAGAATCATGACAGGGCTTGAGATTAATCAATGCGGGCGCGGGACTCTATGTGCTTAATACTCTACGTAAGACGCGATGCCATTATTAAATTGTTTATTTATGCCTGTATTAATGTTTTATCGCTGCATTTTATTATAAAATTCATAAAGAATTATTTTACAAAATTAGTCTAATTCTATAGCTAATGACTGGACGGGAGGGTCAAAATTGGGTGTCAACAGTTGTCTCTCTTTGTATGGAGATGATGGAAGAATCTTCGGACAAAGACGTTGACTCATAGCCAATTTTGTCTCGATCTTCAGAATTGCAAAAAATGTTGGGCAGGTAGACAAAGCTGACGCAAAAAAATCAAAATCTGTCCCAGTGTCGAGTTATGACGACACTGGGCTACCATGGTCAAAACACCAAGGCGGGCTAACGCGGACTCAAAATTGTCCCAGTGTCGAGTTATGATGACCTTTGGTGTGTCTAAAAAGTAAAAGAAAAATAATTGGCTTGAACACAGGGTGTCTGCATGGCTTATGGTCTTTGGGTTACATGGTGATGTGGAATGAGTGGACCGGCGGAGGCGCTTACGCCGTTCATTGGGAAGGTTCCCCACGACAAATTGCCGGTTGTTTGTAAGAGAAAATCACGTTGTGCTCACGCTCCTGCGTACTAAGACTTAAACAAGCGGTTAGTGCATGCGTTAAGGCAAAATGATGATGCATAATTTTAAAGTAAAGTGGTATGAGTAGAAAATGTTATCACTGCAAAAATCGATGCTGTTGTGTTGATGCGATCTGCAAGCGTTGTGGCTTCGTCCTTGCACTGAGGGCGTGTTGCGATAGTGAATGCGGATATGTCGTCCTTCTTTATGGTCACTGTAGACTAAAGCTCGAGAAAGAGTTAGTGCATAAGCGCTAAGACCAGAATAATAAAGCATGAGTAAGAAATGCAATTTGAAAGTATAGAAATCGATCCTGCGTGGATGTGATATCGCGATGATGGCGTCGTTTTGGACTTGTTGTCTTGATAATGTCGTTGCACAGGCGTCTTCTTTCTTTGGCGTCGTTGCGTAGACTTGTTGTCTTGATAACGTCGTTACTGGGCGATGTTCTTCTTTGGCGTCGTTGCGTAGAACTTCTTTGTCTTGATAACGTCGTTTCACAGGCGTCTTCTTCTTTGGCGTCGTTGCGTAGACTTCTTTGTCTTGATCGCGTCGTTACTGGGCGTGTTCTTCTTTGGCGTCGTTGCGTAGACTTCTTTGTCTTGATCGCGTCGTTACTGGGCGATGTTCTTCTTTGGCGTCGTTCGTAGACTTCTTTGTCTTGATAACGTCGTTGCGGGCGATATTCTTCTTTGGCGTCGTTGCGTAGACTTCTTTGTCTTGATAACGTCGTTGCTTGGGCGATGTTCTTCTTTGGCGTCGTTGCGTAGACTTCTTTGTCTTGATCGCGTCGTTGCTTGGGCGATGTTCTTCTTTGGCGTCGTTGCGTGAACTTCTTTGTCTTGATACGTCGTTACTGGGCGTGTTCTTCTTTGGCGTCATGCGTAGACTTCTTTGTCTTGATCGCGTCGTTACTGGGCGTGTTGTTGTTGGCGTCGTTGCGTAGACTTCTTTGTCTTGATAACGTCGTTACTGGGCGATGTTCTTCTTTGGCGTCGTTGCGTAGACTTCTTTGTCTTGATCGCGTCGTTACTGGGCGATGTTCTTCTTTGGCGTCGTTGCGTAGACTTCTTTGTCGCGATAACGTCATTATGCGGGCGATGTTCTTCTTTGGCGTCGTTGCGTAGACTTCTTTGTCTTGATAACGTCGTTACTGGGCGATGTTCTTCTTTGGCGTCGTTGCGTGAACTTCTTTGTCTTGATCGCGTCGTTATGCGGGCGATGTTCTTCTTTGGCGTCGTTCGCGTAGACTTGATGTCTTGATAATGTCGTTGCACGGGCGTGTTCTTCTTTGGCGTCATTGCGTAGACTTCTTTGTCTTGATAACGTCGTTACTGGGCGTGTTCTTCTTTGCTCTGTAGAATAAATGCTCTCGCAAGCTAAGCTTGAGAAAAAGCGTTAGTGTATACATTTAAGCGAAATGATAAATGTATATGAGAAATGCAATTTTATGGGTAGAGTGTAAATCACGTCGCGGATGAATCTTGAGATGTTGTCCTTGCGGACATCTTTGAATCTGCGGCGGCGAATTGTCATGATGCCTTTGTTGGAGTGCGATCGTGGGTTGCCAATTTGACTTTATGCAGGAGTTGATCGCTAGGTTTTGTTGCGGAACTTTGAACTTTATTGGCGATTGTTGATGCCGCTTCTGCTGCTGCTTTGCTTTGCTGCGGACTTTGGATTGTTGTCGTCTTACGCCTTTGCTTCTTCTACCGCTGCGAAGAAACTTTTAGCCGTATTTTACGCTGCGCTCGAAAATTTGTGAGTTTTGGGAGTCGATTCGTATCGACTTAGCCGCCTTGTCCCTGACATCTGCGTGCACACGCTTGGACTGCGACCCGCATGCAGTTTCCTACCTTGTCCCAGTTTCGAATATGCAATGGGCGTTTGGCCTAAAGTGGGTCTCAATGTAGTTGTCGTATGCATTGCGAAGATAGGTTTGTGGAGGCCCTTGGTTTGTGTTTGGCTGGAGTATGGTAGGCATTTGTGTGGGATATATGGGTGCATTGCATATTGGCTGAATGGGATATGCAGTAAGAAGGTACTGATAGTAATTTGGAGGATTTTGGTTATTTGCGGTGTGAGTGCTTTAGTGATGTTTAGAGCCTTGATTTCGGCTGCGTGGTTACCGTTCTTTGTAGTGCCCAGGCGGTATTCGATCGGATCTATGCTACTTTTCTATTCTGAGACCCCTGCTTTGCCTATAGGAACCAAGGCGAGTTAGGCTGGTTACGCTAAATGCCTTGAATCGGTCGTCATTTGGATCGTGCCTTTGATCTTGTGAAATATTGATGCTCTGTCATTGCTTAGTCAAATACAAATCGACCTTTGGGGAGATGATAAATCCTTTAGACAACATGTAGCAAACGGCGTTAGTGTAAAACACGTGATTTTGCAAAAGTGTAAATAGCATTTAGCAAATACATGTTGCACATAAATTGTCACATTGCAAACGAGTCCTAACATGCACGGGGATCCCTTTATGCCAAAGGTAGGCCTAAACGTCACATATGCGAGGTCATGATAGATTTGTCCAAGTCGTCCAACCATAATGCCTTTGTTGGAAATGGCGACCAAATGACGGTGCACTTTTTTCCAATTTCAGCATGTCATGATTAGGTTTGGATTTATCTATCATTGCCACGCTACACATAATATGTTGGTTGGTCGTTGGGTTGAGAAACCCGTCGACATGTTTGGTGTCTTCCTAATTGTGGTGTCAATGCCAAGGATTGACCCACCTAAGGTAAATGCATGCATGCCCTAAAATAAGGGTGGTATAGCTCTATCTTAAGTTTCTAAGATTTGACTTTACTAGGCCTTGAGTTCCCGAGCGACAACTTGAGTGAGAAGGCTACGCGACCACGGTTGGGCCGGATTCTCCGCGCAAAATACCAACTCTCTTAAATGTGGGTGTTTGAAAGAAATTTGCAGTGCGCAAAGCACACCAGCGTGTGAGTGTGTGATTGTGTGAATTTTCAGTGGAAGAAATATGAGCGGAATGCGGTTTAAGGAAAGCGATGGGTAGCAATTAAAATAAATAAAACAAAATATAGCACACAAAATTTAAATGCAAAAAGTAATGTCAAATAATAACCCTAGATGCATTGTGGTTAAGAACCTTAAATCTCGATTAGTCGCCATTTACATCGCCCGATTTCGACCGCGACTTTCTAAAATAAAAAAAAATGGCTCCTGCTCAATAAAAGGTGTTAGACAATAAAATAAAATGCTAAATAGTTAAAAAGATGTTAAAAGTTTAAAAAGATGCTAAGGATTAATTTTAAAGTAAAGGGTGCTAAAAGTGGAAAAAATGCTAAGGGTATGCTAAGATGTTGCTAAAAGGTGCTAAATGTTAAAGGGTTCGCGAAGTCGCCACCTAATTAATTGGGTGAATTAGGACACCTAAATGTTCAACTAGTTTAAAGTAAAACATTAACTCCATTCTTTATGGTCTGCTAAACTTAGTGAGATTCTGGGTAAGGGTTCTTTATTAATCTAGAGGGAAGGGTTAGGCACCCTCTAAGATCCGCTAACTTGCGGTTGTCCTGTCAAACCTAGGGTAATTATTATGTTTAAAAATGCAAAATAAAAGCTCCTCCTACTTAATAAAAATGCTAAAATGTCAAAATGTTTAAAATGTGCTTAAAGTATAAAAAAGGGAAAAAGGTGTTATAAATAAATAAAAGAGCCAAATGCTAAATGTTTAAAAGTGCTTAAAATACTAAAGGTTGCTAAAAGGCATTAAATGCTAGAAGGGTGCTAAAGGTGCTAAGAGGCGCTTAAAAGTGTTAAATGCTAAAGTGCCGGAAGTAGTGCTAATATGTTAAAGTACAAAAGAATACTAGGAGGTGCTAAAATGTTAAGGACAAAATGTGCTAAAAGTGCTAAATGCCAAAGGGTGATTAAAAGTGCTAAAAAGGGCTAGAAATGCTAAAGAATACTAAGAGGGTGCTTTATGGACTAATTATGTGTTCATGCAAAGGTTATTTACGGACTAGTTATGTATACTACTAGCTAAATTAATCTTGTTTAACCTGCGTACAATATTATATAAGAGGTGCTTAAAGACGATTCTTGAGAGTTTAGGAAGAAATCTGTTATGGATTTTAATAAGGAACAAAATGTTGATTTTATGATGCAAGTTAAATCATTCAAATTATTTTTTTGCAGAATTTAGACGTGCCTAATAGTCCTAAAAGATAAATAAAGAAGGAGTGCGTTTCTAAGTTTAAATTACCTTCTCATCTCATATGTTCAAAGGCTAATTGCTAGAAGTTCTCCTATTAATTACAAAATTAAATAATAAAATTATGAAACAAATAAAGGCATAAAATGAGACAAGAAAGTTAAGAGAGTGAAGGGATTGGAGCGGATGACTCCGTCCGATTTGTTTTTTTCTAGGAGTTTCTGAAGCGGAAATGCGAACGCGGATGCGGGTTGCCATTTGAAATGGCTTCGATGAGTCTCGTAGTGAGACTCTTTATTTTGCTCCGTCGTGCCATGTAAGAATAAGAAAAGATAAAGATTAGTATATGTCCAACTAAATAAATAGTTAAGATAATCACATAGTCAAACATGCTTGATTTAATTACTACGGCCCAACAAGATAACAGATCCAATGGGAAGCCTAAAAATGCCATTCGACCCATAACACTCAAACGAATTAATTAACGGGCTGAGTTTTAGAGAAATCAATTCGGGCCCAAGTAACTGTCATTCAATTCCTTTCTCTCGTCATAGAGGAGAGCATAAATGAAATAGACAACACACATAGTATGAAACAGGCTCGGATAAGAAAGGCAACGGGCCCAACATGAAGTTTTTAGACTTTTTTTAAAAGAAACAGGAGGGCAGATTTAATTATGCATATGTAATGAACCATATGACAATTCAGAGACAGAAACAAGAAACAAAACATGCCAAAGACATATAATATGATATACGTGCTAGTACACTAAGCATATGGATAATCGATTCTGAGCGTATGTTTCAATTCATTTTAGCTTCAAATTAATGTTAGATTTGCAGAATGTAATAAAGTATAGATTATCTAAACCCAATCTATAAGGAATCTTCATATGCTTTCTATAAACTAAACAACATGCTAACGATAATCACATGAGCAGATCCAGTTTTGGCAAATGAAGGACCATAATGCACGAAAGGTCATTGTAGAAACCATCGAATGCAAAGTTTAAACCAGCAAAGCAGAGTATTGGCTTAATAAGTCCAAACAAATATCAACTCTCGATTAGACATGTTCGGCTTTCAATTGTATTGAACCAACTTAATTATGTCACATATTAATCTAACAGGTTCAGCCAGTCAATTCAGCGCACACAAATAGCCATTAACATTGCTTAACACATACTTAATCAGTCATAAAAAAAAAAAAAACAGTGAATAGAGTCCAAGACAGAAAGGGCGATGGGTTTACCTTCTCCGGACAGCGACCCGGGGCAGCGTATCAAGTCGTCGGTCCGCTCGGAAGGCTTGCTAATGCGAATTTGAAGATGCAGAATACTAAAAGGATTGCAGAAAATGCTAAAGGAGGTGCTTAAAGGGATGCTAATTTGCGCCGACTCACGACTCCGATGCCTTCACGTGCTCGCCTCTTTTTCCGTGAGCTCGCTTGGTGAGCTCGCATGCTCTATTCTGACTATTCTGCCTTAACTTGCTATGTGGTTGCTCTTCTCCCTGAGCTCTCTCGTATATCTAAATGCATGTGCCCCGTCTGCCTCAGGTTATTCATCGCTTTGCTAGGGGTGTCATCCATTTCTCCTCGTTGAGCTCTGAATCCCTGCTATGGGTCTCCTGCCTGAATCGATTATTGCTATTGGAATGCTCTTCATACTCTGCTCTCTCTTATCTGCCTGAACCCCCCCTATTGTCCCCTGTGTTCGACTGATGCCCTGAATCGATGCTATGGGTCTCCTGCCCTGCCCTCCTCTCTCGTATATGCCCCTCCTTCGACTGATGCCTTTGCATGTTCTTATATAGCCTAACTCTAGGTTCTAAGTTTGGTAAGTAAATAAAGGCTGATTCTTGTGCTTGATTCGACGAGATTTCGTATTGATTGGCTAAGATTGTGAAGGATATTTGGTTATGGTAAGAAATCGTTGGCTTCGTTTGCATGGGTAAGGAAGGCTCCCGGATTCTCCGGCGAGAATCTCGGGGTGTGCTGGCGTTGCGATGGGGAGGGGAGGGTGCGAGGTGCGGCGGTTGGTTTCTAGTTCTAGGTTTAGGTTTGTTTGAGGGCTTCTGCGGGAGACGAAGTGAAAAAAGGCGAAGTGGGCTGTGCGTAAGGAAATGAAACAAAGCTTTGGGTTATTATCGTTGTGGGCAGTGGTAAGTGAGTGGGCATTTATTAGGCGAGTTTTAATTAGTCTTAGGAGTTAATTAGTGATTAATTTATTTAGGTGCTTTATTAATCTAACTGTTATAAAAATTATTACAAGAATAAAATGGGCGTGCTATTTAACTAGTGCTTGAGTTTGAATTATTATAAAGAATAAAGACGGACGTGCTATTTAATTAATGCTTAATACTTTAGAATACGGCGCTATTATTTAAAATCTTATTATTGTGCATTATTGCGAAGTTAAATTAAAATTGAATTGAGTTTAGATTAAATTATTTAAATGCTAAATGCAAGTATGATTTTTAAGAATTGTTTAAAGCTTTTATAAATGCGACGCTATTAAATGTATGTATTAGATTAAAATTGATTTTAAATTACAAATGATTATGAAATTCTCTTGCGTATTAATAAACGCGGCTATGCTACTTGACGCGACGTCATTGCTAAATTATTTATTTTGTGTATTTATTATTAATTAAGAATCATGACAGGGCTTGAGATTAATCAATGCGGGCGATAATAAACTGCGGAAGATAAATAACACTTTTTTTTAAAAAAAAAAAAAAACCAAGGCCAAGCCGATAAGGCTGCCATAACATAAAAATTACCCGAAAGGGTCTACACTGTTTAACAATGTAAAAACAACTCTAGCCAGTCCAGCCCACAGATGAATACATACCTCTAAGATTTGAACAAATACTATGACGGGACAAGGCCCCGCCGTACCCCTGAATATACATAGCCATGACAACTCCGGAACATTGAAGCCATATCAAAATGCTGAACCATGATCCTAAGCTCGTGGATCCACAACTGTGTACCTAAACCTGCGGACATGAGCGCGACCCGAAGAGGTCGATAACAGTGCGAATATGGAGCAAATAAGGTGCGAAACAAATCATAAGCGTACAAAAGAATGGCGAGGCAAGTATAAAAAGGGTGCATACCAGATCCTACCGTGTCATTACCATCTCGTGAACTTAATCGTACCTTATTATCTTTTCCCATTTTTCAATAAAAGTTATAGTCACTTTCTTACGTACATACTTAGGAAAATCGTCAAGTTCATTACCATATAACTTACTTGCATAACATAATTCGACCGCTTTATGAGGGCGCCTATCTTGCCGCCCGATACGGGACGCGATAAAGTCACATAGTCTGTCCATAAGGTATCTGCCCGCCCATTCCTTGACGCGGTAAAGTCACATAGTGCGCCCGTAAGGTATCTTGCCGGCCCATTCACGACGCGGTAAAGTCACATAGTCCGCCCATAAAGGTATCTTGCCGGCCATTCACGACGCGGTAAAGTCACATAGTCTGCCCATAAGGTATCTTGCCGCCCATTCACGACGCGGTAAGGTCACATAGTCTGCCCATAAAGGTATCTTGCCGGCCCATTCACGGGACGCGGTAAGGTCGCATAGTCTGCCCATAAAGGTATACTTCGGCCCAT
Organism: Przewalskia tangutica; assembly: GCA_029844215.1. Taxonomy (NCBI): domain Eukaryota; kingdom Viridiplantae; phylum Streptophyta; class Magnoliopsida; order Solanales; family Solanaceae; genus Przewalskia; species Przewalskia tangutica. The sequence goes on along the minus strand of JAQGDG010000302.1, from coordinate 161,032 downwards.
TCACGGACGCGGTAAATCACATAGTCTGCCCATAAAGGTATACTGCCCGACCTATTCTAGAACGCAGTAAGGTCATATAGTCTGTCCATAAAGGTATACTGCCCGGCCCATTCTGGGACGTGGTAAGGTCACATAGTTTGCCCATAAAGGTATATTGCCTGGCCCATTCTGGGACGCGGTAAAGTCATATAGTCTGCTCATAAAGGTATCTTGCTGGCCCATTCACGACGCGTAAGGTCACATAGTGCGCCCATAAAGGTATCTTGCCCGACCCATTCACGGGCGCGGTAAGGTCACATAGTGCGCCCATAAGGTATCTTGCCCGACCCATTCTGGACGCGGTAAGGTCACATAGTCTTCCCATAAAGGTATACTGCCCGGCCCATTCCTGGGACGCGGTAATGTCATATAAAAATCCGGGAATTTAACCCCACGTACTACGTACCTCTACTCCTTTAAACAGAATGACTCTTTTTCAAATAAAACTTCCAAGATACTAACAACCGTAGTATCAAGTCATATCTACTATTCAAGACAAGTCACAATACCTTTTAGAAATACATTTACCGGCTTCTAAATCAAGTGACTTCTTTCTTAAAAACCTTAAGCAATTGGTACCATAAAAACAATTTTCCCTTCTTTATTTCAAGTAATTTCTTTGCTTACATTACTGAAGAAAACCATTCTTTTAATCTTCCATAAAGTTGTTATAACCAACTTCCCATAAAGTCGTTATAACTCTTTATGTCTTAGATAAATTCATTCCTTTTATAACCAAGAGACTTATACTTTCAAATCAAATCACATAGCTTTCAAAATACTTCAAGTCTCTTAACTTTTAAGAAAACAAGTTTCTTAACTTTAGAATGACAAGAAATCAATACTTTCCAAATCAAGTATTCTATACTTTTAAATCAATTCATTTCTTCCTTTAAGAATCAAGTCCCATAACTTGAAAAATAAAGTTCCTTAACCTTTTCAGAAATCAAGGTTCATAGTCTTAAAACTTCATGACATAAAACTCTTATAACTTAAGTAACATATACTTTGGTGCGTTGTGAATAAGTTATACTTATTTATAACGATCTTAATCAAGTAGACACGATCTATAAAATGTAATACAATTTTGTCTTATCTTAGCTTCTTTGCAGATGGAGAATTCTACTCATTTTAACTTAATTGATTGTCATTACATTTTCCTTTATTAACGCTGCAGTGGCTTGTTCGATACTTATTCTCATTTGTGCCGTAACTTAGCCTAGTCAACTTGGCTCCAAATACCTCCTAACGACTCTTACCAACATCCCCCATAATACTTGGTAAGAACTTAGGATAACTTAGACATAACCTTTACGTAGAGTAAATCAACATATATACCTCTTAACTTCTAAGAGTAGAAGGAATCATGAAATAGTACTACATGTATATTCAATACATAGAATCATGTCAAAAGAAGGAAGAGGTTCACATACCTCGCGACGATTATCGACAAATAGCAAAATGCTCCGAAGTACTTCAACCTTGATAGCTATTCCATCCTTCAAGTAGAATACGCTATTCTTAGTACTTCAACCTATAATGGCCATAATACGTCCATTAAACCTCTAGCTTCAAACGTAGAATATTGTAAGTGCAAAGTCACTAAATTCTACGGAAAATCGCAAAGACTTCCTTTGTTTCTACATACTTTTCCACCTTTTTCAAGGCCGAATTCAATAACCAAACACGCCACATTTAAGGCCCAACAATTCAGCTAACCAAAGGGGATTACACGCCTTAACATGACGTGTAAAATTCTGCCCCACAAATTAATACGAAACTAGTTCCATATTTAAAGTCATTCTTGGCTAAACATATACAACAACACAAAGTCCTTTTCCAATTCTTTTTCATTCCAACTTCTTAGGCCTAACATGTTATATAGTCATAAACAACTTAACAATTATAATTCCTTCTTTATATAACATGTGACGATTAAACTAATAATCCAATTGAATTGAAATCTTAAAGGCTAAATCATGCAACTTTCGGATTCCATCCAAATATTCCATAACACATATCATTCTTCATAATATAATCCACATGATCATTTCTAACTACTACAACATGAAATATTGAATTTTAATAGCAAGACGGAGATTATTACCTCCTTAAGCTCAAAATGATCCAAAATCCTAAGTCGATCCTTAGCAACTCCAACTCTTTTTCTTGACGTTCCAATCCACTATTTGCAACCCTTAGAAGCTTGTGAGAAACTCCTCTTCTATTTCCAACTTCAAAGTTGAAGAACACCTTGGGTTTTCGCCTTGCGACTAACGTAAAAATGCGGTTTTTCCGTGATCTTTCTATTGAGATAACCTTACAATACCCTTAGGTACCTTGGGTTAAAGTCTTGTGAATAAAGGATCACAAACTAAAATTTTCTCCTCCCCTTTTCTCTCAAACCCGAGAGCATGCCTACAAGGACTCAAGTTCTTGCAATTTTTTTCTAAGTGTGGGAAGCTTATCTTGCTACTAGGATGACTATATAAAACATTGGAGGGTTAAGATTATAACACGTGTGTGGTTTGGATGGAAAACATTAATTAATAAGTCAAGTGGACAAGTTGACAAGTCAACTATCTCAAGCTAGCAAGACTTTGTTCATCTTCAATGGTCAATGACCATTTTACCCTTAATCATTTCGTCCAATCCATGTGGGGGGGAGGTGCCACGTGTCGCCCTCCCATTCGTCCATAAAATTCCGCAACCCTCGTGGGCCCCACAAAACATAAAATTCCTCGGGTGGGCCCCACGTGACCAAATACTAAAAATAAATTTTCGTAATGATGATACATTCCATAATCCTCAATTAATGCATTTTGAGAATCCAATTCTCCTCAACGAACATTTTTCCTTTCCGACGTTCGGAAGATTTTCCGTCGGAAAAACAATTCTTCCTTTCGTAACCTTTTCAAGTCTTGTGTTCCTTACTTACATTCTCTTAAACATGTCCTTGAATTACGGGGTGTAACATTGTACCTTTCCCGGAAAGAAGAAAATCCTTGATGAATGGAACAACATTGAGAAAATAGATGTCAAATATGGCGTACGGGAGGTGCGCTGAATACTATGCATGGTTCAAGGAAGATTGTGGCAGTCCGAGTCCCAAAGGCAAGCAGGGTTTCGAGGATATCGACATGACCAATTGGGTGAAAGTTTGAAGATTAGATAGCAACGCCATATCCCCTGAGATGTGGGATCAACTACAAAATATCATGCAATATTTGGAAAATGTAGGAGCATGACCTAGCAACACCATTACACCACCACCGCATTCTCCATCAGCATAATGTAGCATTAGGAATAATCTTTATATCTAAGTTTTGACATTTCATTGTTGCAATTTAAGCTTAGTTTTTATTCCCAATGAAAGCATTTCGATCCAATGGCTCAGACCAATCTATCATTATCTCATATTTGACACTTCGTCCTACCTCTGGCATAAGGATGTCCCCCTGTATGTTAAGAAACGTTTTAATGTGTTATGTGCAATATATCTGCTACATGTTTGCAAATTATGTGTTTTATGCTAACTCTGTTTGCTGCATACAGAAGGATTTATTATTTCCCCAAAAGGGTCGGTTCGTACTTGATTCGACAATATCAGAGCATCAACACTTTACCATGTCCAGGACACGAAACGATGACATGACTAGCTCAGGGGCATCTGAGCCGAATGGTTTGGGAATTATTCCTGCCGGTGAAACAGAACGTCAGAGGGGAGAAATGTCACTAGTCAGGAAGAATGCATCGCACAGCTACTACAACAAATTGCTGATATGCAGGTTGAGATGGAAAGACTGTAGAATCTGGCAAACTTATCCATTAGTCTGAATACCCCCATACCAGAGCAAAGGGCCACTACCTCACAAACTATCCCGGATCGACCTCCGCCACCACATATCTCTCAAAACTCCTCACAAAAAATTCCGGTTACCGATTCATGTCAAACTATCCCTCACCCAGCCAATCATCAACCCCACCCTCAAAGTGATCCTCTTACTACATATATATCTCAGCCCCCGCCTACTTACTTCACCCCAATCAGCCCGAATCGCCAAACTACCCAATATCCACACACCATACCTATTACCAGCACCAACAAACAACCCAGACCGCCAGCATACACAGCAGAAACCCAGCCTTTTACCATCCCTGTGCTTCCCCAGGAAACAGATCATTACGAAGAAATAGAGAGGGAAGCTCGAGCCAAAATGGACGAGGACGTGGCCAAATAGATTCATAGCTTAAAAGAAGTTGTTCGGAGCATGCGGTCGGATAAGGGTCATGAAGGATTAGATTATGAGGATCTTTGCATGCATCCAGATGTGGAGCTACCTGTGGGGTACAAGGTTCCCAAGTTTGACTTATTTGATGGGAAGGGGAACCCCCGTGCACATTTGAGGTCATATTGTGACAAGCTGATCGGAGTGGGAAAGAACCCAACAGTCGTTATGAAGTTATTCATTCGAAGCTTGACTGGCGAGGCATTAGATTGGTATACTAGCCAAGACCCGCAGAAATGGCATAGATGGAATGCATTGGCCCAAGACTTTGTGGAGCGATTCAGGTTCAATACAGAAACCGTCGTAAACAGGTTTTATTTGATGAAGTTAGAAAAGAAGTCTACTGAGACGTTCAGAGAGTACGCCATGAGATTCAGAAGCAGCAAAAGTACAACCACCCATGGCGGAGAGTGAGATGACCACTCTATTCGTACAATCTTTGAAGGACTCAACCTACTATGAGTGAATGATAAGCGTCATCGGACGGAATTTTGCAGAAGTTGTCAGAATGGGCGACTTCGTGGAGGAAAGTATTAAAACTGGTAGGATTACGAATTTGGCAGCGTTGCAGGCAACTAATAAGGCAATTCAGTCAGGGACGATCGGGGGTACTTCACAAAAAAAGAAAGAGACAGTTTCCTCTTCCATGTTCATATAACATACCAAAACCTATCCTATCAAACTCCATACTACCACACAAGTAACCAAAACTTCACACCTCACTATACACCTGCCCCACACCTCAACTACCACACACAACCTATATATAACGCTTCTCAAGCACCCATTTATCCTGACCCGCATCGACCCACCCATCAAGCCCACCAACAAAATAGAACGCCCAATGCACCCAGACCAAACACAAATTTTGAAGGAAGACCACCCAAAGTTCGCACCCCACTGGCTGAGCCCATACCCCAAGTATACAAAAGGCTGCGAACTGCAGGCTTAATCCAACCGATTCCAGGAAGGATTCCTAACCCTATACCAAGATGGTATGATGAGAATAAGAACTGCGCATATCACTCCAATAGCCCTGGACATGACACTGAAAGTTGCTACTCCCTCAGGGACAAAATTGAAGCATTGATTAAAGAAGGGGTAATTCAGCTAAAGGATCCGGCCCCAAACGTGCATGATAACCCCTTGCCAAACCACGGCAACGCCAATGTGCACTTGATAACCTTAGATGAGGAGTACGACTTGGAGGGAACCATCCTATCAATTCGAAGTGAAGGAAAAGCTGAACATTCTGCTTTTGTCGCCCCTGTTGCCAATATTCGAAAGAAAGGGGTATTTGAGCTGGAAAGAGCACCGCCGAAACATAATGGTTCAATCATAGTTTCTCAGATGCCCGGCTGGGAGCCGCCAGTCAGAGTAGATCATAGATAAATTGGGAAGCGAGCCATAGAAGTCACCACTGCAGGTATAACCAGGTCAGGGAGATATTACGCGCCTGTAGAGGCAGTCAAGGAGGTACCACAAAAGAAACCCGTGACAGAGGCTAAAGTTGAGGAATTTTGGAGGAAGATGCCCACTAAGGAATATTCTGCTGTGGAGCAGTTGAAGAAAACATCAGCGCATATCTCTCCATTTTCACTGTTAATGCATTCGGTCCCACAAAGGGTTGCGTTATTGGAAGTACTGAAAGATGCATATGTTCCAGAGGGTACAACAGACGAGAACTTGACAGCCTTAGTCGGACAAGTGCTAGAGTCCCGCAGAATCGCCTTTCATGATGACGAGTTACCTGCTGCGAGTGTCGGACACAATCTTGCATTGAATATCACCATCCAGATCGCGAATAAGATTGTTTCAACAGTGCTGATTGACGGAGGCTCGGCCGTCAACATTTGTCCCATGTTGACGCTGCTGAAACTGGGGATAGACTGCAGGAGAATTCGTAAAAGTCATATCAGGGTCAAAGGTTTCGACGGAGTCCATAGAGGTGTCGAGGGCGAAATTGATCTCACGCTGCTGATCGGACCTGCAGAATTTGTCGTGGAGTTTCAGGTATTGGATATTGCCACATGTTACAATCTGTTGATAGGAAGGTCGTGGATTCACGAGGTGATCCGCCCACTGCATCGCGCCTAAAATTTATATGAAATCACCGCGAAGTAGTAGTACTTGGGGATAAAAGGGAAACATCAATACAGATCATGCAGTCCCTATCATAAAGGATATAAAATAGTTGGATGGTTCAGTCTTCCACGTTAACGAGATCAAGAGCGCCAGCAGGACCAGACTGTTGCAGCTGCCACGTTCTCTCACAATGGTAGCCAAAGAAATGTTAAGAAATGGGTTCGAGTCCGGCAGAGGTCTTGGATCCAGTATGAAGGGGATCACAGAGCCGATTCAGTTGTTTGGGAAGAAGGACACTTTTGGTATGGGGTACCATCCCACCTCGAAGATTTGGTGACTGTGAGCTTCCAAAAAAAAGAGACATTCCCTTGCCCATGCCCATTCCGCCCCTGAGTCAGTCGTTCGTAAAAGCCTGTACCATCTAGATGCTGAAAGAAAATGATCCAGAGGATCTTGCAGCAGGGTTCCAAAATCTGTTCGTAGGTGAAGATGAAGCAGAATATTGTGTGATTCCAGGGGATCACGAGGAATACCCCACCATTTGGAATGCAGAGCATGGATACAGCCTGAATAATTGGACTTGCACCCCTGTCCTGACCTTCCAAGGATCTTGGTAGAGTTTATTATAGTTCTAGCGATGTGACTCTAAATTTATAAAACAGACATGCATTTATGTTTCTTTAATATGTTTTAAATCTCGTATTTTGCTTTCATCATAAATTCCAGGATATTTTTACAGCTTTAAACTTGCTTGTGTTAAATTAAATTTTATGCATTTTTCTTTTGGCGATCATATTAGTAAACCTGTGGATAATGCGAATATGACATGTAATGAAACCAGCGAACAAAGCTCAAATGGCGAGCATACCCCGAGAAACAGGAAGAATGTCCACAATCAGAGCTTGGTCAAGAGCTGAAAAACTTTGAGAATAGGCCTAAACCGAATTTAGAAGAAACTGAGTTGATAAACCTAGGCGATGAGGAAATTGTAAAAGAGACTAGGGTCAGCGTCCACCTAAGTGTCACACAGAAGAAAGAGTTGATTGAGCTCCTGAAACAATACACCGACGTATTTGCTTGGTCGTATGACGACATTCCAGGGTTGAGTACGGATATCGTCGCACACAGGTTGCCTATCGAGCCGTCTTACCTTCCTGTAAAACAAAGGTCAAGAAAGATCAAACCAGACATGATTTTGAAAGTCAAAGAGGAAGTGTCTAAGCAGTTCGACGCAAAGGTAATTCGAGTCGCAAAGTACCCTACTTGGTTAGCAAATATTGTGTCGGTAAAGAAGAAAAAGGTCCGAGTATGTGTGGATTATAGAGACCTCAACAGAGCTAGCCCGAAGGATGACTTTCCTCTTCCAAACATTCATATACTCATCGACAATTGTGCAAAACATGAACTACGATGCTCGTCCGATTGCTTACGGTTATCATCAGATCCTTATGGCAGAGGAGGACGCAGAAAAGACATCATTCACTACCCCATGGGGGTGTATTATTATCGAGTAATGTCGTTCGGTCTCAAGAACGCGGGCGCTACATACATGAGAGCCATGACTACCATCTTTCATGACATGATCCATAAGGAAATTGAAGTCTATGTGGATGATGTTATCATCAAGTCGCGAAGAGCGGAAGGCCATTTGGCAAACTTGAAGAAGTTCTTTGAGCGGCTAAGGCGGTATAATCTGAAACTGAATCTGCGCAGTGTGCATTCGCGTCCTCGCTGGAAGTCATTGGTTTTATAGTGAGTAGAAGAGGGATTGAGCTGGACCCTTCGAAAATAAAGGTTATCCAAGGTTTACCTCCTCCGAAAAGCAAAAAAGACGTGATGAGCTTCATTGGTCGTCTCAACTACATCAGCAGGTTCATAGTTCAGTCCACCGTGATATGCGAGCCGATATTCAAATTGTTGAAGAAGGATGCCGCTACCAAATGGACAATGGATTGTCAGCAGGCTTTTGATACAATCAAAGAATACTTGTCTAATCCGTCGGTTTTAGTACCACCAGAACCTGGGAGGCCTTTGTTACTCTACCTGTCCGTATTAGAGAATGCTTTTGGATGCGTGTTAGGGCAACACGATGAAACAGGGAAAAGGGAGCAGGCCATATATTACCTAAGTAAGAAGTTCACAGTGTATGAAGCTCGCTACACTCTACTGGAACGTACTTGTTGCGCATTAACTTGGGTTGCCCAGAAATTCAGGCATTATCTATCAGCATACACCACTTACCTTATCTCGAGGATGGACCCGCTTAAGTATATCCTTCAGAAGCCCATGCCCACTGGAAAACTAGCAAAATGGCAAATTATGCTGAGCGAGTTTGATATCGTATACGTCACACAGAAAGCCGTAAAAGGACAGGCATTAGCTGACCATCTTGCTGAGAACCCGGTCGATGAGGGATATGAGCCCCTCCGAACCTATTTCCCTGATGAAGAGGTGTTGTTTGTCGGAGAAGATATCTCGGAGGATTACCCAGGTTGGAGAATGTTCTTCGATGGAGCGGCAAACTTTAAGGGAGTTGGCATTGGAGCGCTTTGGTTTGAATCGGTGTCAAGATACCCGATCTCCGCGAAGCTCAGATTTCCATGCACCAACAATATGGCAGAATATGAAGCTTGCATAATGGGACTAAGAATGGCCGTAGATATGAATATACAATAGTTACTGGTCATATGTGATTCAGACTTGCGATCCATCAAGTCTGAGGTGAATGGGCAATCAAGAATATGAAGATACTCCCCTACCTGCATTGCGTGAAGGAACTGCAGAAGAAGTTCAGTAATATAGAATTTAAGCATGTCCCAAGGATCTAGAATAAATTCGCTGATGCGTTGGCAACCTTATCCTCCATGATTCAACATCCGGACAAGAATTACATCGATTCGATCACAGTGAGTGTGCTGGAACAGCATGCTTTTTGCTCTCATATAGATTAAGAAATAGACGGGAATCCTTGGTATCATGACATCAAAAGATACCTCAAGGCAGGAGAGTATCCAGAAGGCATAACCAACATTCAGAAGAAAACACTTCGAAGATGGGCAAACCATTTCTTTTTGAATGGGGAGGTTTTATATCGAAGGACTCCGGATCTAGGCTTATTGAGATGTGACGTTGCTCAAGAGGCGAGCAAGCTAGTAGAAGAGATACACGGAGGGACATGTGGACCTCATATAAATGGCTTCACTTTGGCGAAGAAGATTCTGCGAGCAGGTTATTTTTGGATGATGATGGAAACAGATTGTGTCCGTTTTGTGCAGAAATGTCATCAGTGCCAGATTCATGGGGATTTGATTAGATTACCTCCGAACGAACTTAATGTGACAAGTTCTCTTTGGCCATTCGCAGCTTGGGGCATGGATGTCATCGGCCCTATCGAACCTGCTGCCTCAAATGGGCACAGATTCATCCTCGTAGCAATTGAGTATTTCACTAAATGGGTAGAACCATCATCACACAGACCAGTTACGAAGAAAGTAGTAGTCGATTTCGTTCGCAACAACATCATTTGCCGATTTAGAATTCCTGAGTCGATTGTAACAGATAACGGAACCAATCTCAACAGTAAGTTGATGCGTGAGATATGTGGGAGTTTTAAGATCACTCATCGTAATTCCACTCTGTATCGACCTCAGATGAATGGAGCAGTAGAAGCAGCCAACAAGAACATCAAGAGGATATTGCGGAAGATGGTTGATAATTGCAAACATTGGCATGAACATTTGCCTTTTGCCTTTTGCACTTTTGGGTTATCGCACCACAATCCGGACTTCTACCGGGGCAACGCCATACCTTTTGGTCTATGGAACAGAAGTTGTGCTACCAGCAGAGGTGGAAATATCATCGTTGAGAATTATCCAAGAAGCCGAGTTGAGCGAAGCCGAGTGGATACAAGATCAGTGTGAACAACTGATGCTGATTGATGAAAAGAGGTTGAATATAGTCTGTCATGGGCAGCTTTATCAGAACAGAATGGCTAGAGCTTTTAACAAGAGAGTAAGGCCAAGGTTATTCAAACCGGGACAATTGGTTTTGAAACTCATATTTCCGAATCAAAGTGAAGCTAAAGGAGAGTTCGCACCTAATTGGCAAGGGCCCTACATGGTTCATCGAGTATTAAGTGGAAGAGCTTTAATCTTAGCTGAGATGGATGGCGAAGTATGTCCTAAAGCTATCAACGCAGATGCGGTAAAGAGATATTACGTTTATGAGCATTTGTTTTCCATGTAATTCCCTTTCATTGTAAAAAAGTTGCATTCCCTCGGTGGGATATGCATAGAGCCCATATAGGGTCTCGCCGCTTCAAATTAGAAAGCCCCTTTACTTGTAATTAGAACTACATTCGACCTGATTCCCTCAGCGGATACGTAGGCGGCCATATCGGCCTCGGTCCCACCTTTAGAAATTTTAGCTTTACCGAATTTCGCTTGTAATGAACTACGTCATGACCTGATTCCCTCATGGGATACGTAGGCGGCCTAAATCGGCTTCGGTCACACCATTAGAAATTTCCCCATCGACGCATGACAAAATCGTTTGGTTATCCCGAAAGATATATGAGCAATTTCCTCCAGAGTCAAGTCTTGTCCAAACGCCCCGCATAACGAAAGCTGGGACAATTTCGTGAACGCACCGTGAGGAGATCCTAATAAGAATTCCAGATAAGATGTTTGTTGGCCAGATCACATGTCATATTCTGCGGATTCGACAAGGCTTTTGTACGCGCTTTATAAAAATGCTTTACTTTAAAAAAGATATTTTTTGGTACATACCTCATAAAATGTTTTGTTTAAAAATACTTTTGGACACACTTCGTCAAATTGCTTTTCTTAGCCGCCAAACATCTCACCAAGACCAGGCAGGGGTTACAGGTCCGGACCAAATCAGGCGCATGGGCAGAAAGGATCAAGGCCGCAGAGTCAATACGAACCGACCCTCCCCCAAAACTCACAAATTTTCTTTGAGCGCAGGTTTTTCATATTAACAGAAGCAGAAAATGCAACAGCTAAAGCAGAAAATACGGCAAAAAGTTTCTTCGTATTAGCAGAAGCAGAAAGAAGCAGCAGAGGCAGAGGATATGGCAACAATCCAAAGTTTAAAGTCCGCAGTAGAAGCGGAAGAAGCAAAAAGGGACATCGACAATCAACAATCAAAATTCAAAATTCCGCAACAAAGTCTAGCGCATCATCTCGGGCATAAAGTCAAATTTGCAACACACGCGTCGCACACAACAAAGGCATCATGGCAATTCATTAGTTGCAACGTTTAGCATGTTCGCACAAGGACAACATCTGAGTATTCACATCATCTTGTATATCAGGAACAACAATAACACGTTCAGGCAACGACGTCATCAGCATTACGTCTACGCAATGACGTCATCAGCATCACTTCCACGCAACGACGCCAACAACATTACGTCTACGCAACGACGCCAGTAGCAACACGTCCAGACAACGACGTCATCAGCATTACGTCCACGCAACGATGTCATCAGCATTATGCCTACACAATGACGCCATTAGCATCACGTATACGCAACGACGCCAGTAGTATTATGTCTACGCAACGACGCCAGCAGCAACACGTCCAGGCAACGACGTCATCAGCATTACGTCCACGCAACGACGTCATCAGCATTACGTCTACGCAACGATGCCAGCAGCAACACGTCCAGGCAACGACGTCATCAGCATTACGTCCACGCAACGACGTCATCAACATTACGTCTACGCAATGACGCCATCAGCATCACGTCTACGCAACGATGCCTTCAACATTACGTCTACGTAACGACGACATCAACATTCACAGTACGTCTACGCAATGACGACATCAGCATTCGCAACATCCAGCAAGTCCGGACAGGGACGACATCAACACTCGCATCATTCAACACATCTTAGCATTTGAAGCATCACATCGTCATCGCGTTACACATGATGATATTCTTATCCACCTGATTGTGTTTCTTATATTCATTAGCATTTATGCACTAACTTTTTCTTGAGCTTTAGCCTACAGGAGCAGTTGCAGCACGTCTATGCAAGGACAATATATTCGCATTCGCACAAAGATCTCAAGATTGGCAACACCGCATTAACGCAAGGACAACGTCAACAACATCACCATCACGCTACCCAGAATAACCTCTCTATTCTTAGAATTACATCGCTTATAAATTCATGCGCTATCATTTTGCCTTAACAGTTATGCACTAACCGTTTGTTTAAGTCTTAGCATGTAGGAGCAGGAGCCCAACGTGGTTTTTCTCTTACAGCGAACCGGGACAATTTGTTGGGGGGAGGGGGGAGCAACCTTCCCAACGAATGGCAGAAGCGGCCTCGAGCATCGGTCCACTCATACCACATCACCAATAAACCTAGCATCATCATAAGTCGATACCGGTACACCCCTAAGTTCAAGCTAGTTTATTTTAATTTTTTAACATCACGTCGACTCAGTGTCGTCATAACTCGACACTGGAATAAATTTTGAGTCCGCGTTAGCCCTCTTTAGTGTTTGACCATGGTAGCCCAGTGTCGTCATAACTCGACATTGGGACAAAATTTTGAAATTACGTCGGCCTTGTCTTAATTGCCCAGCATTTTTTTTAAATTCTGAGGATCGAGACAAAATTGGCTATAAGTCAATGTCTTTGTCTGAAAATTCTTCCATCATCTCCATACAAAGAGGTACAAGTTGTTGATACCCAATTTTAACCCTCTCGTCCAACCAATAACTATAAAATTACATTAATTTTCAAAAATAATTTTTTATAATTTTACAATAATAAAATGCAACAATAAAAACATTAATACATACATAAATAAGCGATTTAATAATGACATCACATTTTACGTAGAGTATTAAGCACACCTTGAGTTTCACGTCCGCATTCGTCATTTTAATAAACAAGCAATTTCATGAATATTATTCATAATTTAAGCCCTATTCTATTTCCATTAATTCTTAATAATTTTAATAATGATAAATACTTAAATAAATAAATGCGTCTCTTCAAGCATTCCTTAAAATTATATCCACATTTATTAATACTCAAAGCAATTTTATAATTATTATTTGCAATTTAAACCCTCCATTAATTCAATTTTATTTAACATCGCAAAGCATACATAATAAATAAGATTTTAATAACGACGTCGCATTATAAAATATTAAGCACTAATTAAATAGCACGCCCGCATTTATTATTGTAATAATTTAAAATCAAGCTAAAATTAATGAAGCACCTAAAGTCATATTAAGATAATTTAACTTTAACTTAAATAATGATAAATATGCACAATAAATAAGATTTTAAATAATAGCGTTGCATTTATAAAAGCATTAAGTACTCTTTAAAAATCATATCCGCATTTATTAATACTCAAAGAAATTTCATAAATATTAGTTATAATTTAAACTCCTGTTAAATAATAGTGTCGCATTTATAAAAGCATTAAGCAATCCTTAAATATCATATCCGCATTTAGCATTTAAATAATTTAATATTAATTTAAAACCCCATTTATTTACCACTAATTAAAATCTAACACCTAAGATTAATAAAACATCTAAAACTAATACCTAATACCATCAGCCCACCCTAAATTCGACCAGCCCACTACCCAAAGCCCAAAACCTGTTGGCCCGCCCCAACTATCCTCAGCCTTTATCACCTCCACCCTTAATACAAAACAAAAAAAATGAAAGAATAAAAACCATTCTAACTTAGAGAAACCAAAGCCTCATCAACACCCTCTACATCACAGACTCCCGGTTCTCGCCGGACTTTTCGACCGGAAAATCCAGCTATTTCCCCATTCCATACAACTTGCCATAACAAGAACAATAACAAATCTTCCAAAAATCAGTACCAAATCAAATCTCAAATCTGCCCCAAAATACAAACTTACCATAACATAAATCAGTACCATAATCTTACCAAGATTAACACCAAATTGTCCTTTTTATGGTTGAAATCAGTCAAGAATCAAGGGCTTGATACCACTCAAAATCACCCTAAATCACCTCCTAAACCACGAAACTCCCCCAAAATTAGATTTTTACGATATCCGAATCGCACTGATTATACCCAAATCATCTCCAAAGTTTCAGAATCAAAGATCGAATCTTGGGGATTTCTTACCATCTTTTCAAATCCTAGCAATGGTTGTATAAATATAGAAGCAATTCATTAGGAATGGGCATCGACCAATATCCAGAAAAATAGAGCAATCAGTAGGTATCGAAAATTAGTCTTAATATCTTTTAGCATCAGCTAATCACTCCACACGAACAAGAACATTCTCGAGCATTAGTTTCGCACAGCCTTCAACTTTGACATCCATTTTTGCATCGAAGCCTCGTCCTTCTTTATCGCATAAGCCCAAATCTCTGAGTGGATCGACGACTTGATACGTTGTCTCGGTTCGTTGCCCGGAGAAGGTAAAATTCAACTCTCTATCGATTTCGTCGCATCTCTATATTTCAGCATTTTGTTTCGCGTGTTAAACTTGCGCTCTTCTGTTTATAGTATTTTGTTCATCGACATATGTATATGATGTATCTCATCGATACATTTTGAGTTCATTTAGTGACTGTCGATATATGCTAAACTGCCTATATGTTGGGGAGACATTATTTGTTGTTCGAGCAAAGCAAGATTAAAGTGTGGTCTTTCAGTTGCAATTGTGTGATTGGTATGTGGTGATACAGTTGGTTGTGTATTGTTTCTATTTCATATGTCAGCCTATTTGCTATCTATTTTCAATAAGGATGACTTAAGGACTCTTATATCGCATTTGATGGCACCATGTCGATTGAAGTACATGATCCCTTTTTTCGTCAACAAAACTGCCTCTTTACATACTTGTAAACATTAGCCTTGAATAGCATATTCGTACCTACAATATATATAGGAATCTGTGTGATCAAAGTGAACAACATCCATGCTCTTTAATTGTCTTCCTATGTCCTGTTTCTGTATGGCTAAAATCTATCCCAAATGGACCTTCAATGCAAGTAACGAGATGCTAACTGGTCAGATAATCTGGAAAATATCATGTTTGGATGGCTAAAGATTGTCTAAGATTTGTTTAAAAGCTTACATGTGGTTAAAATGACTCAAAACAGTAGGTGATTGAGGATCATCAAGGATAGATGGTTTATCCAGGTCTGAACATATTATTATTGTTCGAGATCCCGATATTAATTCAAGGCACCTGTTGTATACTAATAGAATAATCCAATCTATGTGCAGTTCTAAGAGATCCACATGTTATTCTATATTAAGCCTAGTGTGAAGTCGCATATGTCTTAAATGTCGTGTGGATTTGCGCCTCTGTTTTAAGTTGGTTTCAGCTCTCTTGAGGCTGTCCCAGCATTGTGTCATATATTTCATGTCTCCATGCACATTCGTTTGGCATAGGTTGTCCAGTTTAGACCTTATGAGTGGCCATATTCGATCTTGAAATGCTAGTCATGATGAATCTAACCATTTTAGGGCCTTTAAAGTATAGTCAAAATTCATGAAACCACTGGTATGACCATGCCGTGCATATTGTGTCCCATAGCATGTATAGATACACTTTACCTTCATTCATGGATATTGGGAATCTGTAAGTACTTTATCAATCATGCTAGCCTTAGTTGATGTACGCACAAAGCATTTAGGAACTTTATATTATGCCATGACTGCTATTTTAAAATGTCAAATGAAAGCTTGAAACTGAGTCCCCTGCATACATTCTGAGATTCAGTCTAAATAAATAATTGCTTGACTTATTTGGTCATGTTTGTCTTGAGCTAGAAAGGCGGTAATGTACGTGAGGATATATGAATTAATATACCTTGCATATCAGACGCGTATGTCTTGTATATAAGTTTATATGTGTCTGTGGGTTTGTCCTGCCATCATTCCTTCAAATCATCCCTATCGGTTGTTCCTTGAGGTCCAGATATTCAGTTCGTTTGCAGTTCTTTTTCGATTTGTTTTACTCAATTTATGTGTCTGAAAGATAGGTAGAATTGCATATCCAATATGCCTGCTAGATGTGATATCCAATGGCATAATCATGCAGCGGCTTCAGGAAACAAGTTTTCCTCCTGTATTGCAAATCCAAAAAAAATAAGCTGCTGAGTTATTGAAATTAACGTCTTTTTATATGAAGCTATCATGTTTTAGGCTTTATTCCGTGTCTCCAGTGTTTATTTGTCATTTCGCTTGAGCTTTAAATAATTCAACCATTAAGCATGTTGGAGTATGCGATTGTTTTTGTCTATTTTATCTGGTTGGACACACACTAATCCTTATCTTCTCTTATTTTTACATGAAACGCACCGGAGCAACAAAGAGTCTCATGGTGAGACTCATCGTGGCAAACGTGAAGACCCACATCTATGTGCATTTATCTTTGCCCCCGAAATTCCAAGCCGCGGGCGAAATGACTTCGCCATTCCTTCGAGTCTTTATTATTGATTCCCCTTTCCCCATTTATTTATTGTAACTATTTGTCTAACATTATGCTACTAGTAGAATACTTATAATAGTTAAACCTTGAACCAATAGATTAGAAAGTAGCTGTCACGACCCGACCCCGGGACCGCGACTGGTGCCCTACCTGGGCACCCTTACAGGTAAACATCAGAGAAAATCAGCGGAACATACATGAAACTTATAAATAAAACATCGGAATTAATACAACAGGTTAGCCGATAGGGCTACCTTCCTGAACATATATATATAAATACAACCGAAGCGCTTGCCTTTCTTTTACAAATCGACCCACAATATGTGACTACGCACTTAAGAGTGTTAACATAACCATCGTGGCGGGACAAGGCCCCGCCGCACTGAATATACATAGCCATGACAACTCCGAACATTGAGCCATCTCAAAATGCTGAACCGATCCTAAGCTCGCGGATCCATAATCTGGTACCTAAACTGCGGACATTTAACGCAGGCGGCCGATAACAAAAATTTAATATGGAATGTAAATAACGTCTGAAATGTGATCATAATCGTACAAAAGAATGACAAGGACAAGTATAAAAATACATACTGATCCCGCCGTGTCATTACCACTTATGAACTTAATTTCACATCAATATCTTTTCCATTCCATTAAGAGTTATAGCCATATCTTACGTACTTACTTAGGAGAAGTCATTAAGTTCATTTCGTCTAACTTACTTATCTTTCATAACATAGTCCGCCCACTACGGAGGGACACATATACTACCCGCCAAACCGACGCGATCGATCACACCAATATCAAAGCATGCCTGGAATCCCCATCACCGGCGACTAAAAGTGTAAAACATAACCACGGGTCTCACGCCCATAAAATCAATCAAAACAGTGGTATAACGTCCGGGGCTTGCCTCATTTATACTCTTACCACGGAGAAGGTGGTAAAGGGGTATAACGTCTTGGGCTTGCCTCATTTATACTCTTACTCGAGAAGGTGGTATAACGCCTGGGCTTGCCTCATTTATACTCTTACCCTATCTCGACCGGTCACAAATAACACATAAAGCGGTGGTGCTGGCTCTGGGGATTTACCCCTCACTTATAATCTTACGGGAGAAGGTGGTATAACGTCTTGGGGCTTGCCCCTCATTTATACTCTTACCCTAACTCAACCGGCCATCATACATAACATAAGCCCTATCGGCTTATCATACATAGCATAAGCACCACCAGCTTACCATACATAACATAAGCACTACCGACTTATCATACATAACATAAGCACTACCGGCTTATCATACATAACATAAGCACTACCGACTTATCATACATAATATAAGCAAGTTAAGAAATCCCCTAACTTCTTATTAGCTTGTTCATATACACTCTCATTTTTGTTTACTTAAGGCACTAACATGTCATTATAAAATCCGGGAATTTAACCCAACGTACTACGTGCCTCTACTCCTTTAAAATGATTCTCTTTCAAATAAAACTTCCAAGATACTAATAACCGTAGTATCAAGTCATATCTACTTTTCACGACAAGTCACAATACTTTTTAGAAATACATTTATAGGCTTCTAAATCAAGTGACTTCTTTCTTTAAAACTTTAAGCAATTTGTACCTTTAAAACAATTTGCCCTTCTTTATTTCAAATCATTTCTTTGCTTACATTACTGAAGAAACCCATTCTTTTAATCTTCCATAAAGTTGTTATAACCAACTTCCCATAAAGCCGTTATAACTCTTTATGTCTTAGACAAATTCATTCTTTTTATGACCAAGAAACTTATACTTTCAATTCAAATCACATAGCTTTCAAAATACTTCAAGTCTCTTATCTTTTAAGAAAACAAGTTCCTTAACTTTAGAAAGGCAAGAAATCAATACTTTCCAAATCAAGTATTCTATACTTTTAAATCAATTCATTTCTTCCTTTAAGAATCAAGTCTCATAACTTGAAAAATAAAGTCCCTTAACCTTTTAACAATTGAGGTCCATAGTCTTAAAACTTCATACGTAAATCCTTATAAATTAAGTAACATATACTTGGTGCGTTGTGAATAAGTTATACTTATTTATAACCATCTTAATCAAGTAGCCATGATCTAGAAAATGTAATACAATTTTGTCTTATCTTAGCTTCTATGCAGATGGAGAATTCTACTTGTTTTAACATAATTAATTGTCATTACATTTTCCTTTATTAACGCTGCAATGGCTTGTTCGATACTTATTCTTATTCGTGCCGTAAATTAGCCAAGTCAACTTGGCTCCAAAATACCTCCTAACGACTCTTACCAATATCCCCCATAAGACTTGGTAAGAACTTAGGATAACTTATACATAACCTTTACGTAGAGTAAATCAACATACATACCTCTTAACTTCTAAGAGTAGAAGGAATCATGAAATAGTACTACATGTATATTCCATACATAGAATCATGTCAAAAGAGGAAGAGGTTCACATACCTCGCGACGATTGTCGACAAGTAGCAAAATGCTCCAAAGTACATCAACCTGAGCTACTCCATTCTTCAAGTAGGATACGCTATACCTAGTACTTGAACCTATCATGGTCACAATACGTCCATTAACCTCTTACTTCAAACGAATATTCTAAGTGCTAAGTCGCCAAATTCTACGGAAAATCTGACAAAGACTTCCTTTGTTTTTACTTACTTTTCCACCTTTTTCAAGGCCGAATACAATAACCAAACAGCCCCAATTGGCTCACAATTTCTATAAGGTACTCCAATACAAATAAAAACTAAATTTCCAATTGGCTCACAATTTAGAAAGTAGTCCAATACAAATGAAAAACAAACTAAAAGTCCAAATTCGCCACTTGAGTTCAACCTTACCAATTCTTATCAAATTTCCATTTCAATCCAAATTGGTAGCATAACACGATATCAAGTCGTATTTGATTATAATAACCATAATCTTTAAGTAAGTAACATGCGACGATTTTAGTAACGACTAAATTGTGATCCAACTTAACATGGCTTACATACATTTCGAATTTTCCAAGGCTACAATCAATCCATAATCCTTATAAACTTCAACACATATACTACATACTAGCAACATGTAAAGCTAACAAAATAAATAATCTTGTAACACTTTCAAAGAACAAGATTATACCTCGACGATTCTTAATCCAAATTCCAATCCGAAGTCGCTCCTTAGTAGTTTAGAACCTCTCCAAGACACTTCAATCCGCTTGTTGAGACCCTTAGAACAACATCAACAATTATCCTTCAAATCCCCAAACAAAACCTAGAAAGACCATTAGGTTTTCACTTGCGACTAACCCAAAAACTCTCTTTTCCGGATTTTTCTATTGAGATATGCTTACACTACCCTCAAGAACCTTGGTTTAAAGTGTGGAGTTGAATGGACAAGGAACAAATTTTTTTCTTTCTTGCTAGTGAACCGAGACTCACAACAATGAGTTCTTCAATTTGCACAAATTTTTCTAAGTGTAAAACTCTCCTCTACTAGTAGTAATATATAAAGCACCTGGGAGGTTATGATATAAACACATGGATGGCTTAGATGTAGTCTTACATTAAAAATCAAGACTTATTGACTTGACTAGTCAACATTCTCATGCTACACATGCTTGCAAGACTAAGGTCCATGACCCTCTTGCCCTTGCATTTTTCGACCAAGGCATCACATAAGGGGGGGTGACACGTGTCGCCCTCCCATTCGTTACAATAACACAATTTCCGACAATTCCATAATTTCCGATAAATTTTACAAGTCTCAAATCTTAACATCATGTTCTTACTTACGTTCTACACCATGTCCTGTAAATACGGGTGTAACATTCTTCCCCTTAGAAACATTCGCCCTCGAATGTTCTTTCTGAGTCAACTTATAATTACCGAGCATAGTTTCTGTCACAATCCCGACATACCAACAATGCCACACATGGCCCTAATATCTCGCACATGTATAATCGCCCATCATAAGCCCAAAAGAGATTATCCTTTCGTTTCCAACTCATACTAGCATACATACATAACTTCCATACCGATTCTGGCCTCAAATCTTTGGAGTCACTCTATAAAACAATATAAGGCCATTTCCGGCTTTCATGACTTGGTTCCGGTGGAACGCGTCCACGAACCCGTAAAACAATTAACTAGACTTGGGCCTTGCGCCCTCGTGACCTTGTCACGTAGCGGAACTACTACCAACTGATCCCACTCCATTCCGTGCCATGGGATACCCGTAACAGTCCTCAACCGCCTCTCGTGACTTAACTCTTATTCTTCGTCTAAAATAAATCTTTCTACAGAAGACCTTGTACATCTAAGGTCTCAAATGTCACAATATTCTTAGGCTCGCAATTTCCATGCTCCCAGCCTACCTTATCAGTCCCCCCGTAAACGGGTACAAAAACTTCTCATAATACCGTAATCGTGTCGTTGATCACTAGAACCTTTACTTACTCTATACCGGACCTCATCCGTACCATTTCTTAAGCCTACTACGCCGCTTAACTGCTTACATGACATTCTTTTAAGATCCTTAACATGGCTTCTTAAGGGTTCACTACCCTATCAGACAGCTCATCCTTTCCCAATAATCTCAAATTAAAACACAAGACCTTGGCGAAAATTCATTAACTATACCATACCTTCCGGTATCTAGTTAGTCTTTACCAATTACGGTAATCTAAAATTATTCTAGGCAACACGCGTCGACCTCATACATAACTCAGTATAGATGTATGTCACAATACCAACTATACTATAATCATTACCAACCCGATACGCAATCCACATAGTCATTCCCGGTCATCGCGCTTTCTCGTAGGCAATCAACATAACTCGTTAGGGAGGGACGACTAACAACACGCTCTATCGCACGATCTCGAGTGAGAAGAATGAAACCAATCCTAAATGTCCTGCAGCCTCCACGATTATAGATGTGGTGCACAACACACCGATAATCAAGACTCTACTAGACGCGTCAGACACTTTCCGAGGACTAAGCGCTCGATACCACTTTTGTCACGACACCCTCGATCGCGATCGGTGCCCTACAGGCACCCTTACAGTAAACATCGAGAAAATCAGCGAACATACATGAAACTTATAAATAAAACATCGAATTAATACAACGGGTTAGCCGATAGGGCTACCTTCCAACATATATATATAAATACAACCGGCAGCGATTGCCTTTCTTTTACAACCGACCCACAATATGTGACTACAGGACCTCTAAGAGTGTTAACATAACCATTGTATGACAAGGCCCCGCCGCATTCGAATATACATAGCCATGACAACTCCTAACATTGGAGCCATCTCAAATGCCAACCGGGATCCTAAGTCATGGATCCATAATCGCGTACCTAAACTGCGGACATGAACGCAGCCGGGCGGAAGTCATACAGTACCGAATATGGAAATGAAATAACGTCATGAAATGATCATAAGCGCATAAAAGAATGACAAGGACAAGTATAAAAATACATACGGATCCTCGCGTGTCATTACCACTTATGAACTTAATTTCACATCAATATCTTTTTCCATTCCATTAAGAGTTATAGCCATATCTTACGTGCTTACTTAGGAGAAGTCATTAAGTTCATTTCTGTCTAACTTACTTATCTTTCATAACATAGTCAGCCACTACGGAGGACACATATACTACCCTACCAAATCGACGCGATCATTCACACCAATATCAAAGCACGCCGTGGAATCCCCATCACCGGCGATACTAAAAGTGTAAAACATAACCATGGGTCTCACGCCCGTAAAATCAATCAAAGCAGGTGGTATAACGTGCGGGGCTTGCCTCATTTATACTCTTACGGAGAAGGTGGTAAAACAGGGGTATAACGTCTTGGGCTTGCCCTCATTTATACTCTTACCACGGAGAAGGTGGTATAACGTCTTGGGGCTTGCTCATTTATACTCTTACCCTATCTCGATCGGTCGTCAAATAACACATAAAGCGGTGGTGCAGTGTCTGGATTTACCCTCACTTATACTCTTACCTCGAGAAGGTGGTATAACGTCTTGGGGCTTGCCTCATTTATACTCTTACCCTAACTCAACTGGCCATCATACATAACATAAGCCCTATCGACTTATCATACAGCATAAGCACCACCACCATACATAACATAAGCACTACCGACTTATCATACATAACATAAGCACTACCGCTTATCATACATAACATAAGCACTACCGACTTATCATACATAATATAAGCAAGTTAAGAAATCCCCTAACTTCTTATTAGCTTGTTCATATACACTCTCATTTTTGTTTACTTAAGGCACTAACATGTCATTATAAAATCCGGGAATTTAACCCAACGTACTACGTGCCTCTACTCCTTTAAAATGATTCTCTTTCAAATAAAACTTCCAAGATACTAATAACCGTAGTATCAAGTCATATCTACTTTTCACGACAAGTCACAATACTTTTTAGAAATACATTTATAGGCTTCTAAATCAAGTGACTTCTTTCTTTAAAACTTTAAGCAATTTGTACCTTTAAAACAATTTGCCCTTCTTTATTTCAAATCATTTCTTTGCTTACATTACTGAAGAAAACCATTCTTTTGATCTTTCATAAAGTTGTTATAACCAACTTCCCATAAAGCCGTTATAACTCTTTATGTCTTAGACAAATTCATTCCTTTTATGACCAAGAAACTTATACTTTCAATTCAAATCACATAGCTTTCAAAATACTTCAAGTCTCTTATCTTTTAAGAAAACAAGTTCCTTAACTTTAGAAAGGCAAGAAATCAATACTTTCCAAATCAAGTATTCTATACTTTTAAATCAATTCATTTCTTCCTTTAAGAATCAAGTCTCATAACTTGAAAAAATAAAGTCCCTTAACCTTTTAACAATTGAGGTCCATAGTCTTAAAACTTCATACGTAAATCCTTATAAATTAAGTAACATATACTTGGTGCGTTGTGAATAAGTTATACTTATTTATAACCATCTTAATCAAGTAGCCATGATCTAGAAAATGTAATACAATTTTGTCTTATCTTAGCTTCTATGCAGATGGAGAATTCTACTTGTTTTAACATAATTAATTGTCATTAAATTTTCCTTTATTAACGCTGCAATGGCTTGTTCGATACTTATTCTTATTCGTGCCGTAAATTAGCCAAGTCAACTTGGCTCCAAAATACCTCCTAACGACTCTTACCAATATCCCCCATAAGACTTGGTAAGAACTTAGGATAACTTATACATAACCTTTACGTGAGTAAATCAACATACATACCTCTTAACTTCTAAGAGAAGGAAATCATGAAATAGTACTACATGTATATTCCATACATAGAATCATGTCAAAAGAAGGAAGAGGTTCACATACCTCGCGACGATTGTCGACAAGTAGCAAAATGCTCCAAAGTACATCAACCTTGAGCTACTCCATTCTTCAAGTAGGATACGCTATACCTAGTACTTCAACCTATCATGGTCACAATACGTCCATTAACCTCTTACTTCAAACGTAGAATATTCTAAGTGCTAAGTCGCCAAATTCTACGGAAAATCGGACAACACTTCCTTTGTTTTTACTTACTTTGCCACCTTTTCAAGGCGAATACAATAACCAAACAGCCCCAATTGGCTCACAATTTCTATAAGGTACTCGATACAAATAAAAACTAAGCGACCCCAAGTGGCTCACAATTTAGAAAGTAGTCCAATACAAATGAAAAACAAACTAAAAGTCCAAATTCGGCCACCTTGAGTTCAACCTTACCAATTCTTATCAAATTTCCATTTCAATCCAAATTGGTAGCATAACACGATATCAAGTCGTATTTGATTATAATAACCATAATCTTTAAGTAAGTAACATGCGACGATTTTAGTAACGACTAAATTGTGATCCAACTTAACATGGCTTACATACATTTCGAATTTTCCAAGGCTACAATCAATCCATAATCCTTATAAACTTCAACACATATACTACATACTAGCAACATGTAAAGCTAACAACAAAATAAATAATCTTGTAACACTTTCAAAGAACAAGATTATACCTCGACGATTCTTAATCCAAATTCCAATCCAAAGTCGCTCCTTAGTAGTTTAGAACCTCTCCAAGACACTTCAATCCGCTTGTTGAGACCCTTAGAACAACATCAACAATTATCCTTCAAATCCCCAAACAAAACCTAGAAAGACCATTAGGTTTTCACTTTGCGACTAACCCGAAAACTCTCTTTTTCCGGGATTTTTCTATTGAGATATGCTTACACTACCCTCAAGAACCTTGGTTTAAAGTGTGGAGTTGAATGGACAAGGAACAAATTTTTTTTTTCTTTCCTTGCTAGTGAACCCGAGACTCACAACAATGAGTTCTTCAATTTGCACAAATTTTTCTAAGTGTAAAACTCTCCCTCTACTAGTAGTAATATATAAAGCACCTAGGAGGGTTATTATATAAACACATGGATGGCTTAGATGTAGTCTTACATTAAAAATCAAGACTTATTGACCCCTTGACTAGTCAACATTCTCATGCTACACATGCTTGTAAGACTAAGGTCCAATGACCCTCTTGCCCTTGCATTTTTCGACCAAGGCATCACATAAGGGGGGGTGACACGTGCCGCCCTCCCATTCGTTACAATAACACAATTTCCGACAATTCCATAATTTCCGATAAATTTTACAAGTCTCAAATCTTAACACTTGCGGGTTCTTACTTACGTTCTTACACCATGTCCTGTAAATACGGGGTGTAACAGTAGCTTGACATTAGAGATTTACTTTCCCCCTTTAAGCTAATTATTTTAGCCTGCTTAAATTATCATTAAACTATTTAGTAATTTTCATTCGCATAATTATTTAAGTAGTCAAGACATTATTTATTACTAAATCCTAACATAAGAAATTCCTTTTCTATAAATCCCTATTTAAATTGTAGGATTCTTAGTCTTTGCATGATATACATTTTTTAAGTATATATTTTGGTCATAGTAGATTCTGCATTATTACTTCTATATTATGCTAAGCAATACGTATACTTTATAGAATAATTTCATAGGCTCTCTAATTACTTTTTGAATGCATGTTTTCAACTAGAACTAACTTTATATATTTTAAACAAATCTCACATTTTATGTTGGTCAAAAATACTTTCTATATCTTTTACTTAAATATCTTTCAAGCATGCATTTCCATAGAATAATAATTAACCCTAGGTTTGAA
The DNA here is from genome assembly GCA_029844215.1 of Przewalskia tangutica. Classification (NCBI taxonomy): domain Eukaryota; kingdom Viridiplantae; phylum Streptophyta; class Magnoliopsida; order Solanales; family Solanaceae; genus Przewalskia; species Przewalskia tangutica. The sequence goes on along the minus strand of JAQGDG010000302.1, from coordinate 134,874 downwards.
CGGACAACCGCAAGTTAGCGGATCATTTAGGGTGTCTAACCCCTTCCCTTTAGGATAATAAAGAACTCTTACCCATAATCTCGTACAGTTTTGCAGACCATTAAATGGAGTTAATGTCGATTTTAACCTAGTTGACATTTAGGTGTCCTAATTCACCCAAAATAATTAGGTGGCAACTCCGCGAACCCTTTATCACTCTAACACCTTTTTGCAACCTTTTAATCCCTTTAGCATTTTTAGCACACATTAGCTTTTTATTATTTTCTAACATTTTTATTAAGCAGGAGTTAGAAAATGTCGCGGTCGAAAAAGGGCGTGACAGTTCTAACATATTATCCCATCTTTCATCCATGATGTTGAAGAAACATTGCTACAACTACTTGATCCAGTTCATAGAGTCATTGTTTTTGTTTTGTGTTTTGTTTAGTGCTTTACTCGAGGGCGAGTAAAGTGTAAGTTTGGGGGTGTTTGTTGAGTGTATTTTGGTACACTCTTTTGAGTCATTTTTAGTTAGTATTTTACTCTTTTCGTTTGTATTTAGTGTAGTATTAGGGTTGTTTTTCTTTCTTTTGAGTCACAGCGGTTCCAAAGGAGGAAATACATAATTTAGGATGAAATGAGCTCAATGAAGAGGAAATTTGCACAAGCACAGCCCAAGGAATGAAGCCTAAAATGTCCCAAGAAGAATAGAAGAAATCAGGTGAAATCCGGACGAAAACAGGTCAAGGGCCGCGGCGCAAGGCAAGGAAGGGTCGCGACGCTGATGAGACGCGGCTGAAGGAATTAGGGCCGCGGCGTGAAAATTCCAGAGAGCAAGAAAAATATTCACCGTGCCAAGAGCCGCGGCTCCTGGACGAAGGGCCGCGGCGCCGCAGAAGCAGAATGCTCCAGTGATTTTTGCCGATTAAGGGCCGCGGCTCCGACGCGCATAATTTCCAGATTTGAGTCGAAATTGGCCAAGGGGCGAAAGGGTCTTTTCAACTTTACTAGGGTTTGCTATAAAATAATAGGGAGGCTGACCTAAAGAAAGGGATGGGGATCCTTGTACATATTCCATCACACACATTACAAGACAAATCTTGGAGGCAAGAAGATTTGAGACCTAATTCAAGTATTTTTTTTCTTTTCTTTATTTCAATTCAGTTTATGTATGGATTTTGTGTTAGTTCTTAGTGTGACTATGGCTAGATGCTAAACACTTTATTTAGAGCTTTTCTTATGAATCACTTGAAGCTTTATTTATGAATTAATTCGGTAGTTTGATTTCTTCTTCGCTTGATTAAGATTTAGTCAATAATTGGTTTGAATGCTTGATAGTTAATTGATCACTAATTATCATAACTCATATGATTTCGAATCAAAAATCGAAAGGAGAGATTTGGATATGTTGTAATTGACTAGACATAGGTAAAAATCGCGGACGAAAGTACCCCGATACTTGTGTAGCATTATAGGTTACTGTTCTTAATCATCCTATATGGTAAATCCTATCATAAAAATATAGAAGGGTTCTGCACTGGGGTTGAGGGATTATATGTCTTAACCGAATATAATAACAGCTTAGTTAACCGCTATCTTAACGAAAAAGAAGAATTATTTTAGTTGCATTAAGGATTGAAAAGAGTGGATAGTTGAGGATATTGAAAGCCCTATCTCCATCATAACTGATTAAACCTAAGAAATTTAGTTTAATTTCTGCACTTAGTCTTAGTTATTAGATAAAAAACAAATTAACGTTCACCAAATAGAAACCATAGCTTAGATAATCGGTACTTGATAACCAGTCTCTGAGGACGATAACTCGGTCTTCCTGACTATATTACTTGAAGCGACACGTACACTTGCATTGAGCACGTGGAAATTTGCCTAACAACACTCCACTCAGTGAAGGTTCCAGAGGGGTACTCGTCTAACATACAAAGTCTTATATCTTCAGACGGGTTGAAATTTATGAATTTAAAATCACATGATTATCATGTCATCATTGAGAATCTGCTCCCAATTGCAATTCGTGCTATTTTGCCAGAAAATGTACGTAATACCGTTACAAAGTTATGTTGGTTTTTCAAAGCCATGAGTAGCAAAGTCATAGACCCGAGATGTCTGTCAAGTCTACAAAAGTGATTGTAGAAACACTTTGTGAGCTTGAGATGTATTTCCCACCATCTTTCTTCGATATCATGATTCATTTGAATGTACACTTGGTTTATGAGATGAGGATGTGTGGTCCTGCTCGTATGAGATGGATGTATGGCATGAAGTGGTATATGAAAGTGTTGAAAGGTTATGTGAGGAACATGTACCGACCAGAAACGTGCATCGCTGAAACTTATTTAGTTGAAAAAGTAATAGAATATTGGTCTGAGTATATTCCAAATGTCCAAGCAATTGGACTTCCGAGTACTCGTCACACTAGTAGGATTGATGGTGAAGGTGTAACGGGGGGTCAACCAATTTTGATCAGCCTCAAACAGCGGCGACGAGTGCACTTATGTGTACTACATAACACAATTGATGTTGTTCCTTATGTTGACAAGCACAAGTTGAGTATCTCAAAAGATTTTCCAGATAAAGGCCCTGATTGGATTGAAGTGGGGCACAATTCTACCTTCATTGATTGGTTTAAGGATCATATTCATTAAAAGATCTTAGAGAAAACTGACTCAGTATCGGAGAGGCTCAAGTTTTTGTCAAGAGGACCTGATCAGCATGTGTACTCTTACAAATGTTATCTCATCAATGGATACACATTCTACACTAGAGAACATGATGCAAGGAGTACTATATAGAATATTGGGGTTTCTCTTAATGCCACCGCACTAAACCAGACAGATACGACATACTTTGGACAAATCATCAATATGTGAAAAATCGATTATGTCGGATTTCGAGTTCCAGTGTTTGATTGTAGTTGGGTTAGCATTCCTGACGGGGTTCATGTTGAAAATTATGGATTCATAAGGGTTGATTTAAATAAGGTTGGGTACAAAGACGATTCATTTATTATGGCAGCGCAAGCTAAGCAGGTGTTTTATGTGAGTGATCCAGTTGATAAGAAGTGGTCCATTGTCATATGTCGAACAAGTTCAATAATAGTTACCAAGTTAGTGACCATGTTGATGAGGATGTTGACACAATTAATGATCCTTTTGGGAACATGTATATTTGCCCAAGCACTTACGATGATGATAATTATCAACTCTTACATTCAAGATATGATCATGATGAGGGTGAATATGTAAATTCAGATTTAGTTAATGTATGTGGTCATGAACGATCAGCGAAGTTAGCTACCAAGCGAAAGAAGATAGCTAAAACCAAGAAGAAAAGTATGTCTTTTTTATATTATATACTTGTAAATGGTTTCATAAAATTAAGTTGTTTCTACTTGTTTGTGAATATGGAGTTCAATTATTCTATTAGGAATATTTTTTTGCGCCATGATTACAAGAAGAGTGGAATATATTAATTTCTTTTCTGAAAGTATTTCAAGTTGCATTTCTTTTTTGTTCGTACTATGTATGCAAGTTTTATTGTCTTATTCAATATGCTATTCTTTATTTTACAGGATCATGACTACTGGATAGCAGAGCAAAGGTCGTGCTCGAGGGGATGGTCAGGATGGTTCTAGAGGAGGTGAGACAGGGGGCTCCGGTGATACTAGTGACATGTCTGAGGTTCATTCTCGAGGACTAGTCACTATGGTGAATATTAAGAAAAAAAGGGCCAGAGGTGATGTAATAAAGGTGAATTTTAATGAAATAGACCAACCAATTGGCAAAGAGTCGATGACCCTAGCACATTTTGTTGGCTCTTGCTGTAGAAGAACTTTTTCAATTTCGATTACTGATTAGTGTAATAAAGATTTGTTTCCCCTGAAAGAATAATATTGGGATGAAGTCAAGGTATATTTTTTTAATTTAGTACTTTTTTTAATTTAGTACTATTTAAGTCTAAGCTATATGGTTGTAGTTAATATTGTCATATGTTGCAACAGGAAACATTTGGGCTGGATGAATCAAAAAAGAAATTGATTCTTTCTCGTGCCGGTTACCTGCACAGAGTTTTTCAGGCAAGGTTGAGGAATATTGCAAGATATAGTGAGGGTAACTACTCGGATGAACCACCTTTCATATACTCGCAGTTGTCTTCTGTGTCTCTGTATTGGAAAAATTTCTTGAAACATTTATTGACTCTAGATTTTAAGGTAACGTCCACGTTATTACATTATTTTCAATATGAGGATTACAATTTAAACCGACTAATGACAACTTTCAATTGTAGGAAAAAAGCAAAATAAACAAAGTGAGAGCGGAATCAATAGAGGCGCGATATAGGAAATCATGTGTGGGTTTGCACGGCTGAGAGAGCAGATTGTATGTATTAATTATCTATAATAGTATTATATAACTTCATTGTCAAAAGATACACAATTTAATTTTGTTCTCAAAATTTGCAGATTCAACAGAAAAAATGTGAAGGGGAAGTGGATCCTGTAGTAACTCGCTTCGATACTTGGAAGTATACGAGGATGAATGCTGAGTACCAGATTGATGATCCTAGTTGTTTGAGAATACTTGAGGATGCGGTAATATTCTTTGATAATGCATGCCACTTCTTTCCTACAATTCGTGTGTTGTTGTTGTTTGCTGCAGCTGTTATGTTTGTTGTGATAATTTCTCTAATCAATGTTGTTTGTTTTAGGTTCACATAGCAGAAGAGTTGAGAGAAGATGAGCTAAATGATATTGCAGTTGAAGACTTGCTTGATCGAGCAATTTCAATACAGTATTTTGAGCGTGTGCGAGGATGTGGATTTGGTGTTACTAAGAGATATTTATATTCGGTAGCTGAAGTGTCTGAATTGTCAAAATTGAAAAGGCAATTCAATAAATTAGAGAAAGACGTGATGGAGCTGAAGACTAAAGCTGGCTATCAACTTATGGTATCTTCTTGTGGTTCTAGTCATACGGATAATTTCGATGTGGAGAATGTCATGAATTCTAATGACGATGATGATGTTCCGGATGAGTACCTCTGTTGCAGCGACAAGAGTTTTCGGATGACCCCTCACCAAAACTCGAGCAGAAACAAACCAATGGATTTGTCTAGAGCTTCTTCGAGACTCAGGGTCCTGTTGATTTCGAGTGTTCTAGCTTGTTTAAGAACTTAATTCTACTAGAATTAAGGTTTGAAATGCTTTGAATTTCTCCCTTCCTAATTGAATGAAAGCTTGCGGATAATCCCCCAATTTGGTTGAGAAATTTGGGAAATTTATCAACTAAAATAGCTCATCCTGCTACTGCTTACAGAGAATGATTTCCATGATGAATTTCAAAAGAAATGGGAGCTTTAGAAAGGAAATAATGGAGAAATATGAAGGTGAAGCTCTGAAGACCTGGAATGTTGCCAACAATCGTCTTGTTGGACTGAGTCACCGTACTATTACCTTATAAGGCAACACGTAATGTTTCACTACGTGTTGTCCCCTTTTTATAATTAAAAAGGGTCCCACAATTAATTAATGATACACACAATTAAATTGTCGGTCCCACTTACTTAAATCCCGACGACTTATAAAACTTCATACCCAATGTCATCATTCTTGTAATATGACACTAGTTTGTAACCTCTTTGGGAATATAAAATTATTATTATTGATCCCTGTCGTCGCACTTGTTAAATTCAAAAATTATTTCGGGATCACATTTTATATACTAATTTCCTTATTAGTATACGCAAGTACAACATAAACTTCCCGGGTTCGGGACCACTTGCCCATGTTTATGTGCCCAATCCATTATCCGGAAATACGAGGTGTTACAATATATGTATGATATGAATACAATTCATATGTTAAGAACCTTTATCCATCCGGTATACAATACGTCAAGATTTTATTATGATCTTTACACCCATGAGGGACGTGTGAATTCCATATACCCTTCTAGAATATCCCATGAGAGCCCAACACTTAGCTGTCATAATATCATATTGCAAGCGTGCAACTTTGTATCCCGCATATCAATATCATCTCAGTGTTTCCATAATATCATAAGTGTTTTTACCTTTCCGGCCAATTGTGTCACGACCCAAAATGGAGGGCCGCGATGGACGCCAGGATCTCACCCGCCGAGTACCCCAAATCACATCATTACTCTATAATCACAATAAGCCCGGACTAAGCTGAAAAAGATTATGAAAGCTCTTTACCAGAAAATTGACTTATACATATATATACATGACCACTTCAAGACCGATAAGGCCATACAAAACTACTATCCACAGGACATCTGTCTACAAGCCTCTAAAGAGTATACGACATCAAAATATCATACCAAGACTAGAATGCAACTCTGGAAAAAATAGACTGTGCTCCAACATCAGCTGAACCAGCAACCTACCAGCGTGAATCATTACTCTTTTTAACTTAACATGCGGGCCTGAAACATAGCATCCCCCAACAAAAGAGACGTCAATATGACTGTTGTACTGAGTATGTTAGGCATAAGAAATAACATAGCCAAGATATATCATAATCTGAAACAGAAATACTGACCAACAGTACATGCCTCGGAGGGCCCTAATACATATGTCTAAATGTTATGCAATACCAATGCAGTATACTGATGGCCAGACATGTTTCTTTATTTTCATAACAGCCTCTGTGAGCATAATAAACATAAATGACATGCATTGCAAATGCGGTATAAATATATATATATATATTGGCCACACAAGGGCTCTTCTTTCCCATAATCGCCTCTGTGGGCATCACATCATATTGGTCACATAAGAGAATCGCATCACATCACATCATCACATCATATTGGCCTCTTCGGGCACTTTTGTGATAGTTTGTACCAGCTACAGATGGTGTGCGTATATAACACCCATTTTCCTTTTCTTCTATTCCCCTATATATATATATATATATATATATATATATATATATATATATATTTACCATATAGTTGGGTGCATAGCACCAGTGGTCTAGGGTATTATATGAATGCAATGCAAATGAAAATGCATGAATGGTAACACCATATTTCAATCTCAACGGGTGACATATTACCTTTGTACCTTTGACGACACTGTAAATATCATTATCATCTTTTTCATATGCCTCATTAAGGACTTAGAAACAATTTAGACATGTTTTCAGCATAGGAAGCAATAACATGATTATTCTTAACTTCTAGGAGTAGAATAAATTATGGAGAAATATCGCGCTTATATTTCATACGTAGAACATGCCAAAAAGGAAAAAATAATTTTTCTTAACATACCTCACAATTTAGGGCTAATCCAATAAGATAACTGTTAACCGAAAAGCTTTGGTCATCACGCCTTTCATCGACAAAACCTTTAGAAATACCCAATCATCTACGTGAAACTCCAGGTTTTGTCGTCGCACATCTATATTTGACTTTTGATGACTGTGCCGTTAACAGTCGCTCTTGGATAAGTTTCGCCTTTTACATGGCTTGATGTACTATGTTAGGCCCAAATAACTCTGACTCGCCTATCGCGAACCATCCGATAGGAGATCTACATTTCCATCTGTATATGGCCTCATATGGAGCCATTTTAATGTTGGCGTGATAGTTGTTATTGTACGCGAACTCAATAAGAGGTAAGTGATCATCCCAATTTTTCTTAAAGCCCAACACACAAGCTCGTAATATGTCTTCTAGCATCTGAACCGTTCGCTCGGTCTGGCCATATGTTTGTGGATGGAAAGTCATACTTAAATTAACTCGGGTTCCTAACCCTTTCCGAAATGACTTTCATAAGTTAGCTGTAAACTTAGCACTTCGGTCAGATATAATAGAGATAGACACACCATGAAGTCTAACAATCTCCTTAATATATAACTTCGCATAATTCTCGGTTGTGTAGGTAATTCTTACTGGAAAGAAATGAGCTGATTTGGTCAGTCTGTCAACAATTACCCAAATAGAATCAAACTTACGGAAAGAACAAGATAATCCCGTAATAAAGTCCATATTAATCATTTTCCATTTCCATATCAGAACTGAGTCAAGTCACCGGGATTTTGGTGTTATATTTTTACCTACTAACAATTGGGACACTGAGCTACGAACTCTGCCACGTTCCTCTTCATATCGTTCCACCAATACATACCCTTTTGAGATCATAATACATTTTTGTAGATCCATGGTGAATGGAATATTGTGAACAATGGACCTCCGTCGTAATCTTGTCTCGTAATCCTGCTATATTCGGAATACACAAATGGACCTTCCATCTGAGGGTCCCTATCCCATTATACTCAAAGGTTGCAGTTCTTTTTTGTTAACTATCTTTCCTAATCTTCTCTAAAAATGAGATCTTCATCATGACGTTCCCTTTTTTTCTTTTTCTTTTTTTCTTTTTTTCTTTTTTTCGTATGAGGGATAGACCTTGTTGTATTCTGAGTTATAGGGCTATCACTATCTGAATCCTTCAATCAGACTCCCACTCAACTAACTGATGTGTTCCCTCATGTCAACTTCTCTTCTTAGTCCTCATATTAGTCAAACTGCTTGTGGGTGAATGATCCTATTATTAAATTAACTTTGTTTACTAACTGGTGTGCTGAAAAATCTTATATTTGTAGTATCTCAATCGTGAACACTTTATGGACAATGTCATCAAATCTGAAGTGTGTTTATCATCGCAGTTAACTCGCATTCATGGTATGAAGGAAATCTTTTTTTTTGTACCTTCTCACTACTCGTAATTATAAACAACTTCATTCTTTTGACACTTGTTCACTAATTTTCTTACTTGTCGTACTCCTCATAATTCCAATATATTCTGGTATACATACGTAATCTCAAACATTGCTCCTGATTCTGATCCTTGGCGTTACTACCCATTAAGGGATGAATTATTAACGTATTCCTTTATTCATTACGTAGAAGAATCTGAAGAATTGCATTACATGACGTTGACCTACTATCTCCAAACCTGGTCATTATACTTCGATTCGAATTTTTCCGCTTGCCTTATGGCTAACTCTTTCTGACAATAGCGTTTTTAGGAAAATATTTCCTTGATCTCGTTAAGCCGTAAACCCATTACTTTACCTATCTCGTAGAACTTTTGATCAGTTAAAAAATTCTCATAGACATCTGCATTTTCCTGACATTTTATCTGTAGTATAATGTCATTATCTCTGGACATATATCTTTAATGTCTACCTTATATCTGTAGGCGTCATTGGCCCATTTTCACCTGTTTAGGTGCTAATCTCAAGCTTTACTCACTGTTACTCCCGTTTACATACTTTCTGAAAGGTATGGCTACATATGTCGTGGAACCGATGCTTCATATGTTTAGATCCAATTCACGGTGTTACATGATCCAATGACTTGTCAAGCTTTCTTGTCTTATCATTATTAGGTCTCTCATCGACCGAGTGCCCATTCGTCTTACCTTTATATTTCCATTTCAAGTTGTCTTGGGGGTCTCTTATCTCAAAGTATTTCTCATAATATCTTCCTGAACATCAGAGGTTCATCACCTTTGACCGAAAATTTCTTATTGTCCTTTCTCTACTGTTGATCATTACACTGTTGTGGAGTAATCATACTCTTATGAAACTTGCATTTCATTCACCTTTATCTTTCCTGTCATAATCTTTCATTGTACTCATCATTAAACGGAAAATATTTCTACCTTGATACTCGATCATATAGTTCCATTCCTACTTATTAACTGCTTTAATATTCTTACAACCCCTTTTTTCTTGCTTCATAGTTTCCGTCCTCAATTACCCCAACAAACTATTGTTATCCAGATGTTCTGTAGAATTGTAACATGTTGCACAACGAAGTCGAAAACCTTACGAGTTCAATATATATAGCATACCTTAGCTCACTAACATTAATACATATAATTCTCAATAATACGCAATATCGCCCTTTACGCAAGGACGAGGGCTTATCTCCGCTCCATAATCTTCCCTTCTAGCATTGTTCTCTGTTCCTCACTGACCACTGCTCCTTGTCTCACTATATTACTGTTTGCATGATCCCTTCCGATGCTCTTTGTTCCCAGCATGTTAACATAGAATTTTATAAAAGCTTGTGTAATCCCTGACATATTATTTAGATTATCACCCTTTTAGTCCTTTATATTGAATATCCTATTCGCACCTCTCCTTCCTTTTATCAAGCCGTGGAATACTTTTGTATTCATATCTCCACATATTAGCCATTGAATTTTTGCACTTCTGTTGAATGAATTTTGTCCTTTCCTCATTCCACCTCTGATAATCCTTAGCATATTGTACTTCTTTTGTAATCAAAGCTACATTCACAGGGTCCTGTTGCAGTTCATTGTAGAATTCTAATCAGAAAGAGTCACCGTAAAGTGTGTAGAATTTCATAAGCTACTAAACCTTCCAATGATGTCTTCTGGTTTTTTTTCATCTGTACCACTGATGCGCGGTAAGATGCACACACTTTAACGCAAGTGCACGTTATCGTGACAAGTAGTATAGTCTTGATAAGATCGAATATCGTCCTCAAGGATTAGGGTTCAAGTACCAACTATCTATTTTCTTGTATCTATTTGGTAGATTGATATTTTAATTTGTTGTTTATAACTAAGAATTATAAAAGCTATTTAATTATAAGGGTTTACTTCAGTTGTGATGAGAATAGGGCTTCCACGTCTCCTCACTATCCGCTTATGTTACTTATTAATGCAATAACTTATGGTCTTTTTCTTTTGGAGAAAGCAGGTTCACTAAATCGTTTTATACTCCCGTTAGGGTTATATAAACACTCAACCCCAGTATTGCACCTTACCTATCTTTCGGTGATAAGGATAACTCTATAGGAGGATTAAGAACAAGAACCTAGTTAACCGTCTCGCACAATGCGCAAAATTAGGGTTGTTAAGCCTCTCATTAACGCTACATAAATAATTGAGGTATTTTCATCCCCAATCCAAGAATGTCTATCCAACTTACAAAGATATTCACAATCCCCTTTCTAATCTGATTAGAAATCATATAGTGATAATTAGTTGTCAATTAATTACCAAGAATTCAACTCAAATATTGGATAGATCTCACAATAAGAAAAATAACCATAAGCATGCATTAAATCATAACATAAGTTTCTAGAGATTCAACATGGAAAGCCCTATAGAGGAATTAGTTCCTAGTCATTGATATGACAAGAACTAATCCCATGTTCATCATACAAAAACTGAAATAAAGTAAAGAAAAGGAAAAGAAATTACTAGACTATGGTCTCCAATCTCTAAGCAAGAAGCCTTGTGTTGTGCAAGAAAGGGAACCCTTAAAAACTGCCTAGGGTTCTCCTTTTATATTTGAAAACCACCTCTTTCCTTCCTTTTCTGGCCCAAAATTTCGTCCAAAAACCTAATTTTTCCGCGTCGGCGCGCCGCTGCAGAGCGCGCGGCCATGCAGCCGCGGCGCCGAAGTTCTGCAATCCGTCAGTGTTTTGCCGCCGCGACCACGATATTCTTTGCGAGCGCGCGGCCTGCAACTCACTGTAGCTTCCGGATGTTTAGCGCCGCGGCCTGCATCTGGCATGCGAGCGCCGCGCTGGGTCTTCTGCAGCCTCTCGAATAGTGGCGCCGCGCACGCTGATGCAGGAGGCGCGCGGCCTGGTTTGATTTCACCCTCGTTCGCCACTTTCTGTTTTCACTCGCATCTCTCTTTTGCCCTTTTAGCTCCTTTTCCGCCATTTGGTCATTTTAACCACTTTGACTCAATAGAAAGGAAAACTATCCTAATACAACACTTATATGTGCAAAAGCGGGACAAAAGACTAACTAAAATCGACTCAAAAGGTGTATATAAAATACAGATCAAATACCCCAAACTTAACCTTTGTTCGCCCTCGAGCAAAGATAGAAAGAAATAAAATAAAAGACTCAAAGAAACAAAAATAAAAGACTCACTGCCATTGATTACTTTTGCTGCATTAGTGTTAACTAGAAAAACATGAAGGTTAGCAAAATAATATGCAGGAACATATAGCATGACATTTCAAAGACATTAAGCTAGATATTTACACTCATATTATCATGCTTTAATGGAAGTCAATATACTAAATCATGCATATAAATTCAAGAATTCCTATGGCATGTTTACTTGCTATTCTCCACTAATCCTGGATATGCATAGAAGAGATCTTCAGGACTTTAAGGGTTGTAATGTACGCTTAGGTATAGGTAGGTAAAAATAGGCAATTTAGGCTCATTTCGTGTACCATAAGCTCTTGACTTTTCAAGATTTCCCTTTTTCTTTTTCTTCATTTCGATTCTATCTTTCCCTCTTTTGTTTTGGGAGAGTGAAGTATATAATAATGACAAGCACCCCCAAACTTAGGCTTTTGCCTATTTCTTATTACTTTTGTATTGGGGTGCAACAGATTTATTCACTCTTTTTGTCTCTTTTTTAACACAATGTATTCCACTATTTCATATTTTCACTTATGATACAATTTGTGGGAATATATGGTGTCAAAGAAGAAGTTTCAAATTTAGGCTCAATGGGGCTGACTAGGGATATTTTTAAAGTACTGGATAGAAAAGAATGGTAAGAATTGGCTATCAAAGAAATGCCTGAGTCATCTCCCTAACATGCATATCCTAACTATTTCGCCTCAAATAGCAAGCAATCATAACACATAAGTATTTATCATTTAGCCTGCATAACTCAAGCAAGAAACTCCAAATAGGCAGTTACGTGAGTTTTTGGCATATCTAACCTAAGTGTTTAGATAGTTGCTTCAATTCCGTTACATTATTCCACCTTACTTCACTAGGTGTTTCTAGCAACTACAGCAATTATGATCTTTGACAGGCAATTATGACTCAAAAAGGAAAAAATAAAAAATTTTGGTGACTCAAAATAAAAACAATCAAAAAGACTTAAGTAAAACCTAACATGACATAAAGAAAATAAAACACAAATAAAACACCCCCAAACTTAAATCACACATTGTCCCCAATGTGTGCAAGACTCAAAGAAAAATAAAAGAAATAGGACTTACAGACTTTGGCTAAAATGGTGGTGGTGGCGGTGGATAATGCATCGACCATTGGTTGAACAAGGAACTCAACTCGTTGATTTGTTGCCTTGTTTCTTGCTGTCCTTGTACTACTGTGTCCAAGGTCTGCATCATCCTTATCTGATTTTGAAACAATTGCTCCATCGTGGGCGTTGGAGGTTCTGCTCCTGTGGTTGGCCGGTGGCTAGGTCCTGCCTCATATTGAGCCCCTATTTCAGGCTCATCTTCGTCCATGGCGGTCTCTGCTGCTGCTGCTGGTTGTACTCTCCGTCTGGCTGCTGGGGGGCTTGGGTCTGGGAAAGAGTGCACTATCCCACAGGACACCGGCAGTTGGTTTCTCTCATGAGTGTCAGTGGGTAGTCTTGGGACCGCACTCATGTGGCAGAGACTGGTAATAAGTGAACCGTGTCACAATCCACCTGTTGTCACCAACCTGCTGATTTCTTCAATGCTCTGCACTATTTCTTTCCCCACATCAATCGTCATTCCCCTCATAATTCCATATACCAGTTTAATCCTATCCTCTGGCACTCTGGTGAAGTGCGTGGATGGAATCATGCGGGCGCTGACGAAATATAGCCAACCTTTGGCCACTTTGTTGAATTGGCACTGCTCGGTTTTGATCCATTTCTCCGATATCAAAACAGCCCGTGGTAGCTCACGGTGTGCGCAGCGGCATTCGATCGATGTGGTCGATCTTGAACCGTGTTCTAAAGTGATTCCAATCACTTCTTTCTTCAACATCAACCGCCTTCAATTGTGAATTTACATTCTCTCGCACGATACATAAGCTCCCTAACAAAGCATCCCCTTTCCACCTTCTCCGAAAGTTGGCATAAAATTCACGTACCATTGTTGTGTTCATCGGTGCTATCTTCTCGGATTTATGAATCTCCTCCACCCCTTAACTCAATCATAGCCGGATGGGCTCATAAACATCTTCCTCCCCATATGACTCCCTTTGGTAGTCACTCCCTACGGTATTATGGGTGCAGTATCAAGCTTTTGTATCTTTGGAAGGCTTCGTAGCTCACAAACCTAGTATTATCGTAATGTGGGGTTGAGGTGGATGTGGAGCCTCTTCTCTTCCTGGTGGCCATGGTTTAAAATAATTTCTGGAGCTTTCAATTTAGTGGCACAATGTTTCTTACACAATCAACAACTAGCAGCGAACACAACACCCCCAAACTTCAACTTTTCTACCCAATACCCACACTCCTTTTCTACTCTTTTCTCCAAACTTCACAATCAACTTTTCAGACCAACTACTTCAACTACAATACTCCTTCAAACTACTACCTCCTGTGACTTCAGTAAAGGATTCAAGAACAGAAAAAAAAAAGATTACCTTTTTCTGAGAAGATTCAAGCTGCTCTTGTTTCAATTGGTGGTTTGAGGCTATGGAATGGAGCTTTGTTATTTGAGATAACTAAGGGTTTTTAGGAATTTAAGAGTTTTTTATTGTGGTTGGGTTGGATTTATGGAGGATTTGTGGGCAATTTTCGGATTTTCGTGGGTTTTGGAAAGGAAGGGTTAGGTTTTTGAAATTGGATTTGGGGAAAAATCTGATTTCTGGGCGTTTTAAGTTTTGGATTCCGCCGGCGCGCCAGCTTTTAGCGCGCGGCTGATCTTCAAGGCTCGCCGGGACTTTCTGCGCGCGGCCATTAGAAGCGCGCGGCCTAAACTTGGCAAATTTTTGAAATTCTACCGCGGCCACTCTTTTCAGCCGCGCTAAACTCTGCGCTGTTCGATTCTTTTCGCGCCATGCGCCACTGGCAGCGCGCTGCTTTTTTTGGAAATCACGGCTTCAGTTTTCACCGTCTTCGGTTTGTTTGCTGTACACATCAATAACACAAACACAAGACCGTGAGACTGTTCTTAGACAAAATAAAATAAACTAAAGACAGAAATTAAAATAACATAATTAAAAACATTGGGTTGCCTCCCAAGTAGCGTTGTCTTTAACGTCTTTTAGCCGGACGCAAGTTCCTTAGCCTTAATAACCCTGGGGTGGATTAAGCCCCCAACCAATCCATTTCCTCCACATTTGGCGTTTTCTTTTTCTTCTTTTCTTCTTAGCATTATCAGTAAGGGGGAGTTCAGGAATACTTACCTCCTTTAGTGGCATTTCAGCAAACCATGCCTGCTTTCTTGGGCTCATCGCTCTTTGGTTGACTTGTATTGGCTCGCATGGGGGTTTGATGGTGCTGATTGCAAAGCACCCACTCATTGTTGGTGGCTCAATGACGTGTTTAAAAACTTTAAACACCATTTCTTCATTCTCCACCCTTAATGTTAACTCTCCTCTTTCAACATCAATCAACGCTCTCCCCGTTGCTAGGAATGGCCTCCCCAATATGATGGGGATTTCCGCGTCTTCTTCCATATCAAGAATGAGGAAGTCTGCAGGAAAGAAGAATTTTCCTACTTTCACAATCACGTCCTCGATCTTGCCTCTTGGATGAACCACTGTCCTGTCGGCCAGTTGCAGGCTTACTGTGGTTGGTTTGGCCTCACCCAACTCCAATCTTTTAAATACTGATAAGGGCATGAGATTTATACTTGCCCCTAAATCACATAGAGCTCTGTTGCAAGTTACCCTGCCCACTGTGCAAGGTAGTGTAAAGCTCCCTGGATCTTTTAGCTTTGGTGGAAACTTTTTCTGCAAGATAGCACTACAATCTTCTGTTAGTGCTACTATTTCGTACTCTGCCAGCTTTTTATTCTTCCCCAAGATCTCCTTCATAAACTTGAAATAGGAGGGCATCTGCTCTAATGCCTCTATGAAAGGTATGTTGATATGCAGCTTCCTGAATGTCTCCAAAAATTTGGAGAATTGTTTATCAACCGCCTTTCGCTGTAGTCTCTGGGGGAAAGGGATCTTTTCTGTATACTTCTTCTCCGAGTTTTCCTACTCTACGGTGGGCTCAATCACCTTCTCTTTTTCTAACTCTGCCTTCTTCTCAACTCTGCGGTGATCGCCTCCAATCGTTGTTCTTAGTTCTCAATTGCTTTGCTGGCATTGCTCCTGGATTTACCTCTGTGTTGCTTGGCAATGTCCCTCGCTCTGTTTTGCTTTGCTAGCTGACCGACTTGAGTTTCGATGTTCCTGAATGAGGTTCTAGCCACATGAGCGGTGCAGGCATTGGCAAGTCTTTATCGCTTCACTTCGTCGGCTTTTCTTTGAACCGGTGCATTGAGCTGATCTTTGTGGGGCTTGAATGAAGCGCTGATTGGTTCTGCTTTGCAGTTCTGCATCGCCTGTATTGATTCTGTTGCCCTTGGTATTGGTTCTGCTGGTTCTGCTGCTGGTTCTGCTGCCCCTGGTCTCCTCTCCATGAGAAATTTGGGTGGTTCCTCCACCCTGGATTATAAGTGTTGGAGTAAGGGTTGTTCTGTTGCCTCTGATAATTACCTATGGCCTGACACTCTGCTCCATCGGTATATTGTTGGGATCGGTGAAGGACACCTATCAAATGTATGTGGGCCACCACATATCTCATGACTTCTAGGCATCTGCACCGCATTTATGTGACCGTATGTTCGCAATTTGTTTAGCTAAAGGGCCACTTGGGCATTCAAGGCAAAGAATATCATCTATTTCGTGGACTCCAACGTTCTTCTCCCATTTGTCGACCTCTTCCGTGACATGGTTGTTAGTGGCCATATCTTCTAATAACTCATGAGCGTCGTGGGCTGTTTTCCTCATGAATGCTCCACTGCCGCATCTATAATGGTTGTCTTTGCTCGGTCCGAATTGTAGAAGATGTGGACCAAGTTCCACAACTCAATGCAATGGTGTGGGCACTTTCTCTGTAGATCTTTGAACCTTTCCCAAGCTTCATATAAGGACTCTCCATCTGCTTGGTAGAAGTTGTTCAACTCCCCTCTTAGTTTTGCTGCTTTACACGGAGAAAAGAACTTGGCTAAGAATTTCTGTGCCAGCTCGTGCCATGTAAAAATCGAATCGGTCGGCAGGGAATTCAACCATACTTTTGCTCTATCCCTGAGTGAGAAGGGAAAGAGCCTCAATCTGACGGCATCATCAGTAACGCCGTTATATCTGAAAGTTGCACATAGCTCCAAGAAATTAGCTATGTGCATATGTGGATCCTCCGATGGCAGTCCTCCAAATTGCACTGTGTGCTGTACCATGCTCAGAATCGCCGGTTTTATCTCGAAGTTGTTGGCTCCTATTGCAGGGAGCCTAATGCATGTATGTGCTCCATTCACTCTTGGCAGCACATAGTCCCCCAAACTCCTTTCTGGCTGGATTTGGACTCTCTCCTCCACGTCTATTGGCATTTGCCGAGGCATTCCTGGGTTAGGTTGATTTTCACCTAACCCTTCTCTCATCATGTTATTGTTTTGACCTCCGTCCATTTCTATCAAAGTTGCAATCCGCTGATTCTTTCTGTTCTGTTTGCAGGTTTTCTCAATCTCTGGATTGAAGGGAACAAGAGTGTCTGCTCCTCTTCTCCTTCGCATAAACTGATTTCCTGAAATAGATCAAAAACAAACAACCAATCACGGTACCTCGAATTTTCCAAAAATAAAAAAAACGTAAAAGTTAAAAATTAGAAAAAACCAAATTAGAAATTAAAAATAGACAAATTTGATATTGAACTATGCCTAATCCCCGGCAACGGCGCCAAAAACTTGATGCGCGGTAAGATGCACACACTTTAACGCAAGTGCACGTTATCGTGACAAGTAGTATAGTCTTGATAAGACCGAATATCGTCCTCAAGGATTAGGGTTCAAGTACCAACTATCTATTTTCTTGTATCTATTTGGTAGATTGATATTTTGATTTGTTGTTTATAACTAAGAATTATAAAAGCTATTTAATTATAAGGGTTTACTTCAGTTGTGATGAGAATAGGGCTTCCACGTCTCCTCACTATCCGCTTATGTTACTTATTAATGCAATAACTTATGGTCTTTTTCTTTTGGAGAAAGCAGGTTCACTAAATCGTTTTATACTCCGTTAGTTATATAAACACTCAACCTCAAAGATTGCACCTTACCTACCTTTCGGTGATAAGGATAACTCTATAGGAGGATTAAGAACAAGAACCTAGTTAACCGTCACGCACAATGCGCAAAATTAGCGTTGTTAAGCCTTTCATTAACGCTACATAAATAATTGAGGTATTTTCATCCCCAATCCAAGAATGTCTATCCAACTTACACCATATTCACAATCCCCCCCCCCCCCCCCTTTCGGAATCTGATTAGAAATCATATAGTGATAATTAGTTGTCAATTAATTACCAAGAATTCAACTCAAATATTGGATAGATCTCACAATAAGAAAAATAACCATAAGAATGCATTAAATCATAACATAAGTTTCTAGAGATTCAACATGGAAAGCCCTATAGAGGAATTAGTTCCTAGTCATTGATATGACAAGAACTAATCCCATGTTCATCATACAAAAACTGAAATAAAGTAAAGAAAAGGAAAAGCAATTACTAGACTATGGTCTCCAATCTCTAAGCAAGAAGCCTTGTGTTGTGCAAGAAAGGGAACCCTTAAAAGCGCCTAGGGTTCTCCTTTTATGGCCGAAACCGCCTCCTCTTTTCCTTGAGCTGGCCTGAATTTCGTCCAAAAACCTAATTTTTCCGCGTCGGCGCCGCGGCCCTGCAGACAAGCGCCGTGGCGCCGGAAGTTCTGCAATCCGTCGGGTGTTTTGGCGTCGCGGCCCTGATATTTCTTGCTCCGAGCGCGCGCTGCAACTCTGTAGCTTCGGATGTTTAGCGCCGCGTGCATCTGGCATGCGAGCGCGCGCTGGGTCTTCGCAGCCTCTGCGAATAGTGGCGCCGCGCCCTGCTGATCGAGGGCGCGCCATGGTCCGATTTCACCCTCGTTCGCCACTTTTCTCTGTTTTCAGCTCTGGCATCTCCTCTTTTGCCCTTTTTTAGCTCCTTTTCCGCCATTTGGCCATTTTAACCACTTTGACTCAATAGAAAGGAAAACTATCCTAATACAACACTTATATGTGCAAAACGGGACAAAAGACTAACTAAAACTGACTCAAAAGGTGTATATAAAATACACCGATCAACCACTTATATTCATCTTATCATTACCTTTGCGCATCCACTTAGGACACTTTGGAATATTTTGGCCATGACTGCCACACTAACCAACCCCCTGTACCTTTGTGGCATACGCTCGACCATACTGACTACAAGATGGTCGGAGTATTCTCACTCGACCTTTGCAACTTTGATCCTGAGACGTTAGCATCTTCAAATCCTTTACATATCGGAGATCCTTAGCTATTAAAACCCACAAAGACCTATCTTTATCTGACGCTCTAGGCTGAAGTCGTTCCAGAGGGGCAACCAATTGATTAAATATCTGTACCGGTCTCTTTACATCCTAATCAGACGGAGCCGGTGGTAGGACTGATGGTACATGATCTTCCCTTTACTCATCTGGTTCTACTGGATTCATCGATACTTGAGAAATCATCTTACTCATATCCTCTGACGGATCTGTACCAATAGAAAGCATAATACTCGTAATTTCACTCGATCCAACTTCAATCTCCCTGCTAATCATAATCCTACTGGAAGAAAGCATTGCTATAATTGCAAACACAATAGGGTCTACAAGGTGAATCCTTACAAACTCGTGTGTTCCAGTGTGTAGTATCTCCTTTATTTTACTCCTTCCCAAAACATATGTTTCGCTTCCTAGGCTTGCATTATTTCTTCCTTATATGCGTGAGAGAACTTCCCAAAATCTCAAAACTTTTTAACATACTATTGCCCTTCTGGCGTATCAACCATTTTAATAGAAATCGCTCATTTACTGGCTACGAGTATAAACTAACCGAAGTCTTCTTGGTAATCGACATTACCAAAACTGTAACAGACACGAGTTAAACTCGAATTGTTAAAACTCAGCTCTACTGCATGATTTACGAGACAAAGAATAGAAACCATCCCTAAATGTCAGATAGCCTCCTGTTTATAAGTATGGTGCACAGCATACCTATAAACAAGACTCTACTAGACACGACTTGTAGACTCTCTGGCACAGACATGTTCTGATACCAAGTTTGTCACGACCCAAACCAAAGGGCCACGACGGGCACTCGGATCTCACCCGTCGGGTACCCCAAATCACACAATTACCGTATAATCACAATAAGCCCGGACTAAACCAAAAAATATTATGAAAGCTCTTGACTAGAAAACTGACTTATACATATATACATGACCAAGTCAAGGCCGATAAGGCCATACAAAACCACTATCCACAAGACATCTTTCTACAAGCCTCTAAAGAATATACGACATTAAAATATCATACCAAGACTAGACTGCCACTCTGGAACAAATAGAGTGCTCCAACATCAGCTGAACCAGCAACCTACCAGCGTGAACCATTACTCTCTTTAACTAAACATGCGGGCATGTAATGTAGCATCCCCCGACAAAAGGGACGTCAGTCTGACTGATGTACAGAGTATGTTAGGAATAAGAAATACCATATCCAAGATATATCATAATCTGAAACAGAAACACTGACCAATAGTACATGCCTCGGAGGGCCCTATTACATATGTCTAAATGTTATGCAATACCAATGTAGTATATTGATGGCCACACAGACGTCTTTATTTTCATAACAGCCTCTGTGGGCATAATATACATAAATGTCATGCATGATGCAAATGCGGTATACATATATATTGGCCACACAAGGGCTCTTCCTTCCCATAATCGCCTCTGTGGGCATCAAATCATATTGGCCGCATAAGGGCATCACATCACATCATCACATCATATTTGCCTCTTCGGGCTCTTTTGTGATAGTCTATACCAGCTGGAGGTGGTGTGCGTATATAACGCCATTTTTTCCTTTTTTCCATTCCCTACATATATATATATATATATATATATATATAATATTTACCATATAGTAGGGTGCATAGCAGCAGTGGCCCAGGGTAGTATATGAATGCAATGCAAATGAAAATGCTTGAATGGTAACATCATATTTCAATCTCAGCGGGTGACATATTACCTTTGTACCTTTGTACCTTTGATGACACTGTGAATATCATTATCATCTTTTTCATATCCT
This sequence comes from Przewalskia tangutica, assembly GCA_029844215.1. Classification (NCBI taxonomy): domain Eukaryota; kingdom Viridiplantae; phylum Streptophyta; class Magnoliopsida; order Solanales; family Solanaceae; genus Przewalskia; species Przewalskia tangutica. The sequence continues at coordinate 113,699 of JAQGDG010000302.1, read as the reverse complement.
CATTAAGGACTTAGAAACAATTTAGACATGCTTTCAGCATAGGAATCAATAACATGATTATTCTTAACTTTTAGGAGTTGAATAAAGTATGAAGCAATACCGCGCTTATATTTCATACGTAGAACATGTCAAAATAATCCAACAAGAGAACCGTTAACCGAAAATCTTTGTGTAAAAAGAGCAATTTGTGAATAACCATAAGAACGTCAACTAAACACCAAAAGAAGGGTTTCTTCTTCCTAAGTTTAATTGGAAAAAGGGATGCTGCTTTCTAAGCTTAATTTGTAATTCAAAATGGATTGTTTAAGGAAGGCTCGTACGAAAAGGGCAAAATGAATTGATGTTTGCTAATTAGATACTTACAGAGAATTGCCAAAGCTTGCTTTTGAAATGCCTTAAATTGGCATAACAATCCCGTGATAGGGGTCTGCCACACAACCATTCTTGGCGGTGGAGTCCCCTATGTCACGCGACATGCACAGGCATGTTCACTTAATTAAATTAAGTGATCTTTCTCCGTGTAATTTATCAGTCACACGCATAATTAATTCTAGATCTCACTTCATTTAAATCCTAAAAACTCATAAGACCTTCTTATACTTGATGTCATAATTTGTAATATGACAGTAGTTCATTACCTCTTTTGTGGATATACAACTATTATTATTAATCCCCCTCGTCACACTTGACACGTCCAAATTATTTCGGGATCACATTATTTTATGTAGTAATCTCCTATTAGCATATGTAAATATAACACATTTTTCCCAATGCTCGGGTCTACTTCCTTCGTTTAGGTGCTCAAATTATCGCCCAAAATTATGAGACGTTACACCTTGGATCTATAACATATCCATACCACTCTCATGTCAATATCACAGAACCATGATTGTATGAATGCAAATGATAATACAAGGTAAGATAACATGACATAATGAGATGCAACCAAGTATAAAGATAAATATCACATGCTTTTAAAAATTCAAAACAAATATACAGTCCAAGTACAAATCAGGGTATCATATCGAAAGCATGTGTGATGAGTAAACATATCAGGAAATTATTTCAACAAGCCCACATATGGTGACAAGCCTAAATAATCAGCAATCGGAACCAGCACACAACTAATTCCCCAAAACCCATCATCACAGTTCAATTATGATACCCCTCAAATGTTCATCACAATCATTTTAGAGGGATCCCCAAACAGGCTCAATATCCCTCAATATTTATAACTAATTATGTACTTCTATCAAAGTCTCGAAAAACTAAACCATAGCCTAACTTTGGGCCGAACATGAGTGCTAACCAATCAAGCCTCGGTGAATGTCTTGCCCATCCATTGTGCCTCGTGATAGTCGAAGTCTATCCACATATATATTATTCGTTAATATAAAGCTTACACAATATACAAGAATATAATCCTTAACAAAGCAAGACCTTAAAATATCAACCCAGACCCACATCATCAAGACTCGAACTTTAATACCCAAATACCAAGAACACATACTAGGTTGTCATATCTAGTTAATTTAAAAACTATACACATTTGAACCCTCAATTGGACAATATACAAAAGCCCCAAAATGGAAACCCTATAAATTTTCCCAATTGAAATATGTTTGTATATTCAATTGAAGCCTTACAACATAATTATCTAACAATACCCATCACTATTTCACAATATAACAAGTAAATTAATCCATAAAACCTTCATTATTCATTGATTTAACCCTCTTAAACTCATAAGCATTTGCAATTTATTTTCCCAACTTATAAGCATTCTAAACCACCATTAAGGGACTTAGAAAAAAGTAATTAAGTCATAAAGGAAGGAAATATCTTACGCCAAAGGATGAAATTTTCTCTTGTTTTTCAGCAATACCCTATTGACGGCGTTAGAGACTTCCTATTTTAGAAAATGAAATCTAACCTAGGAGAATATATAGGACACCTGATATAGTGATTTCATGTAACATTTCGTAATTTCGGGCGATGGTTTGAACAACTATACGTATGCAAGTAAACTTGAGGCCGAGGAAATTGGTTATATTGAGGTATTCACATCAAGAGCTTAGTATATAAAAGGACGTGGTCCCGAAATAATTTCAGAATTTAAAAAGGATGTGACAATGACGACTAGTAATAATATTTGGTGTGTCAAAAGAGGTTACACACTAGTATCATATTGCATGATCATGATAAGGAGTATATGAAGTGTGTTAAATATGATTACTATAAGTGAATTGAGATCAAAATATTATTTATGTGTGATAATTAAGGTTGAACTGTAGTGGAAGATTAAGGGAGTTAATTAAAATGTAAGTGGATAAGTATTATGGGACACCTTTCCACGTGGGGCCTTGGTATGAGTTAGTGACTGTGACTATTACATATTGTATACAGATGTAGTAGTAGCCTTTTAGGATAGATTTTTAAGTTATGAATGTAATTAATATTGTGGGCCCCATGTTCTATTTATTATGATTTTTTTTTTCCAGGTAAATGCAAATATTATTACTAATAACGGAAATAAGGATGGCTACAATCAGTCATTGAGGGTTCTCAATCCTCAACGTTATGCAAACAAGAAATGGGGGAGGGGAGCAGTGGTCACTCAAAGGTGCCATTACAAGAGGGGATGAGATCATAATAGATTTAAGTCCTTTTGGTTCTAGACAAGGACTTGTAAAGATTCCTGCCTAAGTTTCCTATGTTGAATTAAAACTCCTTGCACGTTTAGTACGTGCATTAGATGCATTTGTTTGGAATTCAAGAGTAGTGCACTATTGGAAAAAGTTGCCATAAATGGCTCAAGCCTTTGGCAATAAATGCTCCATCGCCGAGATCAAATGAGAGTTCTTATGCGATTTGGAAAGGAGTGACCCTTCAATTTCCACATAAGTTGATCTTCCTAGACTTGATTGAAGAGAAGTCCCTTCGAATTCCGTAGCCATCAACTTTCCAAGTCTCTTTTGACGAGTTGCCCCTATGTTTTCCGCAACAATTGAATTCGTTAGGATAGGTGACTCTTCGGTTCTCACCCTTATCAATTTTCGAGGCCCATTGAATGAGATGTTTCTTGGTTCTTTCAGCCATTAAATGCCACAAATTACCAAGTCTCGTTTGTAGGGTAGGTTGTTCGACTTCCACACGTTTTGAACTACCAAGAACCATGGGAAATGAACCAACATCGGGCTCTACAATCTTTAACCGAAGACTCTTGGTCAGCCACGTGACCACGACCACCGCGTGACCAATCGCAACCCATGACTACCCATCCGACCCTCCTTCGACTGCAACCATCCTATTGATCCTCCATCAACCGAAGCTCACCCATGCGACGTCAATACCTCGAGAAGGGTGGGGTTTGAAACCGCAACAATTGCATTCTCAATGTCCTTGGGAAAAGAAGTCCCAATGGCTTCACCAACTTTGATCGATGCCTCGTGGATATGAACACCGACCCATGACCACCCCGACCCGCCATCGACCACGGATCAACCACATGACCCGCACCATCTCCGACCTCCATGTTGTCATTCGGAAAACAACTATAAGCCGCACCATTATCCTTCATAAGATTACCATATATAGTGACCCATGGATTCCATCCACAACCCAAGACCACTATCACGACCCTCTTGCAACCCGGGACTTCACCATACCCACCTTTGACCGGGATCTCTATCAAGGTCCGTAGACCATCCAAAGGTCAAAAGTTGTTTGAAGAGTAGACCCTTCAATTCGTGAGCCATCCTTTCAAGTTTTCGATGTCCCATTGAATGAGATGTTTCCTTGGTTTTCTCAAATTAAATTCCCAATTTACTAAGTCTCGCTTGAAGGAAGATAGTTTGACTTCGCATCCATTGAATGCAACAAATTCCTAGACCTCTTTTGGATAAGAAACCCCTCGGCTTCCAAAACCTTAGCGTTTCCAAGGCCAATTGGAAAAGAAACATTGTCGAACTCAACAACCAAATGCTGGTGACCCATGGACTTCCCCCAAGGCCCATGCCCACCCACCGACCATGATCAACCCGTGACCAACCTCGAGACCCGTTGTCACCTTGACATCCAAAGTGGCCGCCGAAAAAGCCTCTTTGTACTCAGAAGCCAATGGTCGGAGACCCAAAGGTTCAAACCACAAGTTCTGAGTATCAACACCACCCTCCTGCCACCCGGATCTACCCTCCATACCCACTTTCGACCCGGGATCCCTATCAAGATCCGCAAACTCCCCAGAGTCAGGAGTGCCTACCGGTCCACGCGTCAAGGTGCTCGGAAGGTTGGGAGAATCAAAGAGTGAATCCTCAACCCAAGACCTCCATCACGACCTCTTGCACCAAGATCACCTCGCTCCTGCTAACAACCCTGCATCACCCTCCGTCCGAAAACTCCACAAAATTCCAAGAAGCAAACTTGCCACCGCCCAGGCTGCCCCCTGAAATGCAAACTTCAAATTCATATCTTGAATCTTGTAATCTTGAACAATCAACATAATTTCTTTCATTCTTTTGGCTGAAATCTTTGTATTCTTTCTCATGGCTAGAAGGAAGATAATGCAAGTCTTGAATAATCTTTAATCAAGTTGAAGAATCTTCGTAACAATCTATGGACAAGTTGATAAACTCGAACAATCTTTCCACAATTTTCGAAAAATCTTCAAATAAGGTGTAAAATTTCCGTAATAAACTCAACAACTTCGTATCAAATTCAAGTAAGATGAAATCAGATTTAAGGAGTATGAAATCGAAGATGAAATCATAAGAATGAGGCGGATTGCGAAGAGCGACTAGGGAGAAATGTTGAGAGCATTTTCGCCTAGTGAGAGAAACTTCTCTCTAACTCTTTTTTATTTATTATGAATTATATTTGGGATTTCATTTGAGTTAAAACATATCTTAAAGATAAGGTATGGCAGCAACTTCGTTTACCTCTAAAAGTGTAGCAGCAACAATTTTTTTCTAGACATAGTAGCAATATTTTCTTTCTAAAACACAGCAGCATAGTTGTCTCTCCAAAATAGAGCAGCAACATTTTCAATTTTAAATGGTGAATTCAGGCTTTCTTCGAATTAAAGTAAGGTAAAAGAAGAGTAGTTCTTGACATCTAAGATTGAGATATAGAGGAGATTATTCACGCAGTAGTTGGAGGTTGGATTCAAAGGTATGTTATTAAAGCAAATTCTTCTTTCTTTTTGGCATGTTTTAAGTACAAAATATAAATGTAAACGTAATACTGCTCCATAAATAATTCTACTCATATTAGTTAAGAATGTTCATGTTATTCATTCCTATTTTCAAAGCATGTCTAAATAAGCTCCTAGATCCCCGTTGAGGTATAAGGGAAAAATGTTAGCATTCATAATTTTAATCGGAGGTAAAGCAACCTTACATCACCCCGACAAATTTATAGTGTCATATTACCATATCATTCATGCATTACATGAATGTACATACCTTGACCTCAAAGATGTTATATACTCTACTATATGGTATGATGGGGTATGGAAAAAGGGAAGACATTATATATGCACACCACCTGCAACTAGTACAGATATTCACAATAATGATTATGCTTACAGAGGCTGATATGATATGATGGGATTCCCACAGAGGCTTGATGGCATTATGTATGCATATTTATATGTATGACCGTGTGGTGCATGGCATTTAGGCATATTATGGCCCTTAGAGGAATTCTGCACAGATATGATACCTATACATATTATGGCCCTCAGAGGCATTCTGCACAGACATGATACTTATATATATTATGGACCTCAGAGGCATTCACTACTGGTTGGTTGTTCCTTGTCTATTCTTCATGTCTGACATACTCGGTACATCAGTCGTACTGACGTTCCTTTTGCTAGGGGACGTTGCGTTTCATGCCCACAGGCTCAGGTAGACAAGGTGGCGGTTTGCACTAGTAGGTTGTTGGTTCAGCTGATATTGGAGCACTCTATTTGTTCCAGAATTGCAGTTTAGTCGTGGTATAATACTTTTGATATGCTTAGGGGTATGGCGGGGCCATGTCCCAACCTTATGATGTCACGTATTCTTTAGACGCTTGTAGACAATTGTCCTGTGTATAGTTGTTATGTATGGCCTTGTCGTCTTGGTATATATATATGCATAGTTTGGGTTCTTTCGTTTACAAAAGTTTACGCAGTACCTTTCCAGTTTATTATTCACATGTGTCAGCAGGTTACCTTATGACAGCCCTAGTGGCCATGCTTAACTACGGTTAGCTTGTAAATATGTGATTAGTGGTGCCCGACAGGTAGGGTTTGGGTGTCCGTTATGGCCCTCTGGTTTGGGTCGTGACAAACTTGCTTTGATACCAAGTTTGTCCTAGGAAGTTTATAAGCCGTGTCTAGTAGAGTCTTATTTATGGGTGTGTTATGCACCAAACATATAGACAGAAGGCTACAGGGTATTTAAGATGATGGTTACTTTCATTCTTGATCTAGAATCGTGCTATAGAGCTGAGTTGTAGGAAATCTCTTTGTAAACATTATCGTGTTTGTGACTACGACAATGCCTTCTGCCAATAGGGCTATGATTAGCAGGGAGATTGTCGTTGGATTGAGTGTAAATGTGAGTAGTATGCTCTCAATTAAGTAACTTGATATCCTAGGCATGACCTCATCCTAGAGCATCTGATAGAGATAGGCCCTTTTAAGTGGTCATGTCACGACCCAAACCGGAGGGCCATGACGGGCACCCAGACCTTATCTGCCGAGCACCACTCTTCATATACTTACCAGCTAACCGAAATCAATTATGACCACAAGGGCCGTTACCAAATATTCTGTAACACCTCGTATTTCTAAGAAATGGTTTGAGCACTTAAACGTGGGCAAATGAACCCGAACCCCGGGAAGTTTATATTGTATTTGCATATACTAATAAGGAATTAGTATATAAAAGAATGTGATCCTGAAATAATTTTTGGATTTAGCAAGTATGACGACGTGGATTAATAATAATTTCATATCCCCAAATAGGTTATAGACTAGTGTCGTATTACAAGAATTATGACATTGGCTACACGAAGGTTTTATAAAGTCGTCGGGATTTAAATGAAACGGGATCAAAAATTTAGTTATTTATAATTAATTATTTGTGGGACTAGTTAATTATTAATGAGGACACTACCAAGTGAAATTCCACATGTAGCTTTGTAAATGTATGGTGGACTGACTAAGCTTTTAGAAAGCCTTAGCTGGCAGTTTCACAAGCCATCAACTTTATCTTCTCCATATACAGTTCTTTAAGCTCCTTCTCCAATCTATCTTTCAAGCTCCTTAAGAAAACATTCTATAGAACAAAAACAATTACACTTCAGTTGGGAATAAATTCAAACGGGTGAATTCTCTGGCATTCTCGACCCAAAATTGGGGATTTTCCACAACTTCTCTTTCAATCAAGAACGGAAAATTCAAGGTGTTATGAACTTTAATTCCAGTAAATCGAAGTCTTGAACAAGCATAAGAAATCAAAACCCAAGTTGTGACCCAAAGCTTCCCGGGAATTGATTTTTGGTATGGGTTCTACCTGTCGGAAAACCTGAGCTGGGTGAACGATTTTCCGACGATTCTCGTTGTTGCGTTTAATAGAGGTAATATTTTTTATTCTTAAGTCTATACGAATTTTAGAACATGATTCCTACTAGTTCTAAGCAATTATCAAAATACTAAGTTGGTTGGTTGGTTGTCGGGACTGTTGATGCGAAATTGGGGGTTGCATGTGTAATTACTGGACTATTTTGAACATTGCAGTAGTAAGAAAAATGATTAATAAGGGTGGGTGTTTCACTATATGCATAGGTTTCTATACTCAATACAACTTAACTTTGTCAAGCCTGTACGAGTAGTGAAGAAGTATATATTTCTTGGTTGTTGACCGGTTAGGAGAACAGTTAGAAGTATGAAAAGATGCCGACACCGAACAGTTAAAGAATTCTAAAGAATATAGGTTCTACACGTATAAGATATTCGATACAATGTCTCAATGACTCCGTTAACGATGTATTGGTCTGATTTTGACTTAAATCGTTCATATGATGTAGATAACCATTCGTAGAGTTTACAAGGAACCGTGGGAACTTATATTAATTCGACAACAAGGTATGTGAAGGCATTTCGTTCCTTTCTTTTTGCATAATTCTATGGACAAACGTAATCGTCATGTTACTCCATAATGTACTATACTCTTAGTAGTTAAGGATATTCATATTATTGAATCCTGTGCTAAAAGCATGTCTAAGTATGTTCTAAGTCCTAATTTAGGCATCCGGAAAGGGATGTTGATATTCACAACATTGTCAAAATTACAAAGGAATTATGGCGATCGTTGGGGTTGGAATATTGTGTTACCATTCATTAAGTCTGTTTAGGTAGAAAAAATTGGAATTTTAAATTTCTTTACACAAGGTTACTAAAATTGGAAGGTGTCACTATGTCTTTATTTTTGTTGGTATATGAAGTTGTACATATAATTGGCCTGAACTTGAGTCTATTCTTTTAAAGTAGTCATAGATTAATATGTATCTCCTCCCTATTTTCAAATGATAAATCTGAATTAATCCATTAGTGTCTTATTGCCTGTTTTGATGAATTGGTATGATAATAGTATTGTAGAAGACCACCTAGTAAAAGTTAGATATTATAGGTATATTGTTACCTTAATTTCCTAAAATTGATTCAAAGTAGTTAGTTTCTTCCTTTGTTTACTAAATCGGATCATCGGTGTAATCATTTTATTATGACAAGAATTAGATATGTCACCCCAACATTCGAGGACGAATGTTTTTAAGGGGGAGAGGATGTAACACCTTGTATTTTCGGGAAATGGTTTGAGCACTTAAATGTGGGCAAATGAACCCGAATGCCGGGAAGTTTATGTTATATTTGCGTATACTAATAAGGAATTAGTATATAAAAGGATATGATCCCGAAATAATTTTTGGATTTAGCAAGTGTGGCGATGGGGATTAATAATAATTTTTTATCCCCAAAGATGTTATAGACTAGTGTCATGTTACAAGAATTATGACATTGAGTACACGAAGGTTTTATAAAGTTGTTGGAATTTAAATGAAACAGGATCAAGAATTTAGTTGTGTATAATTAATTAATTGTGGGACTAGTTAATTATTAATGGGGACACTACCAAATGAAATTCCACGTGTAGCTTTGTAAACGTATGGTGGACTGACTAAGCTTTTAGAAAGCCTTGGTTGACAGTTTCACAATCCATTGATTTTCTCTTCTCCATATACAGTTCTTTAAGCTCCTCCTTCAATTCAAAGATCCTTCTCCAATGGGTGAATTCTCTGGAATTCTCGACCCAAAATTGGGGATTTTTCACGACTTCTCTTTCAATCAAGAATGGAAAATTCAAGGTGCTCTGGAATTTAATTCCAGTGAACTGAAGTCTTGAACAAGCGTAAGAAATCAAAACCCAAATCGTGACCCAAAGCTTCCCCGTAATTGATTTTTGGTATGGTTCTGCCTACCGAACCTGAGCTGGGTCAACAATTTTCCGACGATTGTCGTTTTTGCGTTTAATAAAGGTAATCTTTTCGATTCTTATGTTTATATAAATTTTAGAACCTGATTCCTACTACTAAGCAATTATCAAAATACTAAGTTGGTTGGTTGGTTGTCGGGATTGTTGATGCGAAATTGGGGGTTTCTTGTGTAATTACTGGACTATTTTGAACATTGTAGTAGTAAGAAGAAGGATTAATAAGGCTGACTGTTTCACTACATGCATAGGTTTCTATATAAAGAATATAGGTTCTACGTGTATAAGATATTTGATACAATGTCTCAATGACTCCGTTACTGGTGTATTGGTTTGATTGTGACTTAAATCGTTCATATGGTGTAGATAACCATTCGTAGAGTTTACAAGGAACTATGGGAACTTAGATTAATTTGACAACAAGGTATGTGAAGGCACTTCGTTCCTTTCTTTTGGCATAATTTTGTGGACAAACGTAATCGTCATGTTACTCCATAATGTACTCGACTCTTAGTAGTTGAGGATATTCATATTATTGAATCTTGTGCTAAAAGTATGTCTAAGTATGTTCTAAGTCCTTATTGAGGCATCCGAAAAGAGATGTTGATATTCACTGTCGCGCCCGTTTTTGACCTCAGGGTCTGAACGGTATCCGCAACGTTGCTCTTTGGCGCGGTTCCCTGGATGGAGCAATAATGCTGATTTTGAGGAGTCACCACCTAATTAGTTAAGTGAATTAGGACACTTGATTTATTATAATAAAAATACTGTAATTAATCTCCATTTAATAATCTGCGAAGTTAATGAGATTCTGGATCAGGGTTCTTTATTATCCTAAAGGGAAGGGGTTAGGCATCCTTTTAAGATCCGCTAACTTGCGGTTATTCGTTCAAACCTGGGTTAATTATTTATTGCCTTTTTTATTCTACATATTTTAAGCAGTTTTCATAATTTACAATTAAAATAGAATGAAATACAGAATAATAAAGCTAAAATCGAATAAAATTCCGGGACATCTTTTAGCCCTTTTTTAGGCTTTCTGCACAACATGATCTCCGGGTACCTGCATAAACACTTAGTAAAAATGTTAGTAATAAAATAAATAATTTTAATGCAATGACAAGAATTAACAAGTAAAGCCAAAAATAAATTCGTCTTTTGTATGGGGGAGGCCTTGGAAATCAGACGGAGATTCCTTCACCGGCCAATATTATTATAAACAATAAAATAAATAAAATCTTCAAATCCGCGCCAAAACAGTAATAGTTTTAAACACGGAGGGCTCAAATATAAAAAATAAAGTGGGACATCCTAAACAAGTGCGGCTGCGAGAATTCGCCCTGCCAGCGCATGTTGGTTATCCAGTGTAAGTGGAAGAAATCTTCATTGCCCATAAAGCTTCATTTTATTTTATTTTCCGTCTTTGCAACTGTGGAGGCCTCAAAAATCGACGGATAACTTTTTCATTGGACAATCAAGTGTAGTATCACGTTCAAACCAGTTTAAAAATAAAAGCGAAATTGCCAAAATCAGTCATCATGAACAGTGAACAGCAAAGCAAGACAGTGACCAAAAAATGGTCTGCAGACAGTGGAAACAAACAGTGAATGGCTCGCCGGAAAACCACATTTAACCAAAAATATTCAGCCCAATCAGATACCAAGATCAGTCCTAACATCCCGAAAATAAAGCCAATGGTCGTCGGAGTTTTGGACTCCGGTCAAATACCCCGAAAAATCAGAAAGTTAAACTCAGTCCAGTAACCAAAAGTGTAGTATTTGTTATAAATCTGTTTAATAAAATAAAGAGGGGGAGAATCATCGACAACCAGTATCAACAAAAATCAGTACCAACACAAACCAAAAAAATAAAGCAGTAGCCAACATCGTTGAAATCAATCGGTCAAACAACAAAGATGAAGCAATGACCTCGATCGTAGGAAAATTTCATAACATCGCCAGATACCAACAAAACGAAACCAACACAGTCGCCGGAGTTTTTTAGAACTCCGGCGAGATATCAAAAAATCAAAAAAATCAGCCCACCAACTAAACCAACAAACAGATTCCGAAAATAAAGCCAACCGAGGTCGCCGGAGTTTAATGAACTCCGACCAAAAAGCCAAAAATATCAGTCCAAACAAACCGCAACATACATAATAGCAATGAAAGAGAAACAAATCAGTGTCATCGCCGGAGCTCAAACTCCGGCAAGTTTCAACAACACAAAGAGATAGCAGGCAGCGGCGGCGTCACTTCAACGGTATACACCGGAGCGACGCCACTAGTGGTTGTCCAACAATGGCAGTGATGGGTCGACGGAACAGTGGTCGACGGGAGGGAGTTCGACGGGTCAGTGTTCGGTTTTGAGGGTGAGAGATAAGGGTGTGTGATGTGCGACTGATTGCTGGGATTTGCTGGGGAAGGAAGGGGATGTGCGGCTGCTCTGATGTGTTGTATGTGCTGATATGTTGTGTTTGAGAGATGAGAGGGGTAGATGTAGGGGTGTGTGCGGCGGGTGTGGGTGAGAGGAGAGAGAGAGAGAGGGTAGATGTAGTAGGGGAGAGAGGGGTAGGCGGCTGAGGGTTATGTTGTTGTTGAAAAGTGAAAAGAGGGGAATAGTTTTATTTATAGGGTAGATATTTAGGTTTAGGGTTTGGTATTTTGGGGAAAAAATAAATGGGTGTTTGAAATTTAAAAATTGGCGGTTGGGCTTATGGAATGGTGGACTAGACTAATCCGGATTGTGCCTCGCACTGGACTGGTTTGACAAAATGCAAAACGGGTTAATTATTTAAAATAAAAATTATTTAAAAAGATGCAAGATTATTAAAATGCAAATGTCGATGCAATAATAATAAAATACAATATTTAACAAATGTTTAATGTCTAATTAAAAATTAAAACGGGATGTCAATTAATTATTTAAAGAGATGCAAATATTATTAAAATAAACGACTGTGTAATAATAATAAAAACATAATATTAACAAAGACATAATGCTTAATTTTAAAGTAAAAGAAAAAAAAATGCAAAAAATGACGATTAGAATGCGGTGTCCTAAAACACATAAAATTGCAACAAATATACGAAAAACGGGTCAAAATTGACTGTAAACATTCACACCATTGCCAAAGTTACAAAGGTATTATGGCGCCCGTTGGGGTTAGAATATTGTGTTACCATTCATGCATTCTCATTTGCATTACATTCATATTTTACTGTGACCCAAAGGGGTTATATACTCTACTATATGTATGCATTATATATATGTATGGGAATTGGAGAAAGGTAAAGACGTTATATATGCACACCACTGCACCTGGTACAGACTATCACGAAAGAGCTCAATGAGGCCAACATGATTTGATGCCCATGTGTGGCCGAAATAACCTGATGCCCACAGAGGCGGTTATGGACAGGAAGAGACCTTATGTGGCCAATATATATATGTATACCGCATTTGCATCATGCATGACATTTAGAAATATTATGCCCACAGAGGCCGATAATGAAATGATGCCCCCAGAGGTTGTTATGGTATGAAAGATTGCTCTATGAGGACGAGGTATGTGCATACTGCATAACATTTAGACGTGTTCATTAGGGCCCTCAGAGGAAATTACTATTGGCAAGATGTTTCTATTTCAGATTATGATATGTTTCGGCTATGTTATTCGTTATGCCTAACATACTCAGTATACCAGTTGTACTGACGTCCTTTTAGCTGGGGGACACTGCATTTTATACCCGCAGGTTCATACTAATAAGGTGACATATTGTAAAATGAAATTGTTGGTTCAGTTGTATGGGAGCACTCTATTTATTTCAGAGTTGTTGTCTGATTGTGGTATATTATACTCTTAGAGGCTTGTAGAAAAGTGTCGTGTGGTTAGTTGTCATACATAGCCTTGTTGGCCTTGGTTTTATGGTATAAGTTGGATTTTTTAGGGTAAGACTTTACCTAATCCTTCTCGACTTAGTCCATGGATAATATGGTTAAGTATTTCAGAGTTGTTGTCTGATTGTGGTATATTATACTCTTAGAGGCTTGTAGAAAAGTGTCGTGTGGTTAGTTGTCATACATAGCCTTGTTGGCCTTGGTTTTATGGTATAAGTTGGATTTTTTAGGGTAAGACTTTACCTAATCCTTCTCGACTTAGTCCATGGATAATATGGTTAAGTATGGGATGTATGGTCAGTGGTGCCTGGTGGGTGGGATCCGGGTGCCCATCGCAGCCCTCCGGTTTTGGTCATGATATATTCGGCTTTCATATACATCACAGCTAATAGGGCCATACACAACTACTATACACAAGATATCTATCTACAAGCCACTACATAATACATGATATCTATTTACTACCATACCCATATGCATATGCAAAATATCATACCATGACTAAACATTGCAACTCTGAATCAAGTAGAGTTCTCCAATATCAGTTGAACCAGCAACCTACTAGTGTAAATCATCACCCTCTTTAACTGAACCTGCGGGCATGAAATGCAGCTTCCCCCGATAAAAGGGACGTCAGTATGACTGATGTACTGAGTATGTCAGGCATGAATAATAGCATAACAGGAATATAACAATAAATCGAAACAAAAACAGCCGACAGAACTTGCCGACGTTAATAGTCGGTAGCAACAGCCGACAGAAATGGCTGATAACAACAATCGATCAAAATGGTTGACCAGCATTAAATTTGTTACACCCCGTAATTCCAGGGCATGTTTTTAAGAACGTACGTAAGAACTCTAAAAATGTTAAGATTTGAAACTAGTAAAAATTTATCGGAATTATGGAAATGTCAGAAAACGAAATATTGTGACGAATGGGAGGGCGACACGTGTCACCCCCCTTAGTTGGTCTTGGACGAAATGGACCATGGGTTAAATGGTCATTTGACCTATGTGAAGATGACTAAGTCTTGCAAGTAGAGCTTGATAATATTGACTAAGTCAAAAGGGCCACTTGGCTAGATTTTTAAGTGGATTGGATCCAAGCCACCCAATTGTTCTCATCTTGACCCTCCATGTTGTTATTTAAACATACTAGTAGAAAGACTAGTTCCCACACTTAGAAAACTTTCAAAAAACTTTGAATGTCTACTATGTTGCTCTCGGGTTAGGGTTCCAAGGAAGGAGAAATTTTTTCGTTTGTTGTCCAATAATCTCCACACTTTAAACCAAGGTTCCTAAGGGTATTGTAAGGGTATCTCAATAGAAAGATCCCGGAAAAGTGTCGTTTTTGTATTAGTCGCAAGGTGAAAACCTAAGTCACTTTCATAGGTTTGGATTGAAAAGTAAAGGAAAGTTGTTTGTGATCTTCTAAGGGCTTCAAGTGGCGGATTGGAGTGTCAAGTAGAGGCTCTAAGTTGCTAGGGAGCGACTTCGGATCTTGAAGTTGGATTAAGGCTCGTAAAGGTAACAATCTTGTCTCTTAAGTGTTATAAGATTACATATTGTTGTAGCCTTACATTTTTAACTAGTATGAGATATATGTATTAAGGGTTGATAAGTGTTGTGTATATTGGAAGTCTAAATCCGAAATGACCTTGTTAGCCATTTGAAATTGAAATACAATTTAGTCGATAGTTAGAATCGTCACATGTTATCTAATTGGAGATTTTAGTTGTTATAATCGATTGCGGCTATATAACATGTTAGACTAAACAAAGTGGATTGAAAAAGAATTGGAAAAGACTTTGCATTGTTGTACTTCAATGGCCGAGAATGACATTGTATTTTAGACTAGTTGGATATCAATTGTGGGGCAGAATTTTACACGTCCTATTAGGCGTGTAATACCCTATGAGTGGTGTATGTTTCGCTGCTATTCTCTGATGTATACCTGAAAGGGGTGCCCAGGTAGGGCACCAGTCGCGGGTCCGGGGTCGGGATGTGACAAAAGTGGTATCAAAGCAGTTAGTCCTCTGAAATTGTCTACAGACCGTGTCTAGTAGAGTCTTGGTTATCGGTGTGTTGTGCACCACATCTATAACCAGGAGGCTGCAGGACATTTAGGATTGGTTTCTATTCTTCTCACTCTGAGATCGTGCGATAGAGCTGTGTTGTTAGGGCCGTCCCTCCCTAACGAGTTATGTTGATTGCAGCTATGAGAAAGGCAGCAGTGACCCAGGAAGGATTATGTGGATTGCGTATTCAGGTTGGTAATAATTGTAGTATAGTTGGTATTATGACATACAGCTATACGGATTTATGTATAAGGGTCACATATGGGTTGCCTAGAATGCTTAAAGATTACCAGGAATTGGTAAGGACTAAATAGATACCGGGAAGGTATGAAGCGGTTAATGAATTCTCATCAAGGGTTATGTGCTAATTTGATATAATTAGGAAATGATGAGCTATCTGATAGGGTAATAAACCCTTAAGAAGTCCTGTTAAGGTACTTAATGGAAGAATATGTTAATAGATTAAGCTACGTGGTATGATTAAGAGAATGGTACGGATGAGATCCGTATGGAGTAAGTATGGTTATTATGATTAAGACAACACGATTAAGAGCTTATGAGAAGTTGTTGTACCCATTTACGGGGGGACTGATAAGGTAGGCTTGGAGCATGGAAATTGCGAGCCTAAGAATATTGATAACCTCCGAGACCTTAGGTATATAAGGTCTTCTCGGGTAGTAAAAATTTAAGTCAGACCAAGGATAAGAGTTAAGTGCGACGCCGAGTCGGGTTGAGGACCTATTAAGGGTCGCCCCATATCTTGAAATGGAGTGGGATCAATTGGTAGTAGTTAAAGCTCGTGGCAGTCACGGTGCGCGCCCAAGTCTAATTAAATTGTTTTGGGTTCGTGGACGCATTCCACGGGCAAGGTTGTGAGCCGGAAATGGTCTTATATTGTTTAAAATAGTAACTCCAAAGATTGGAGGCCATTAGTATGGAAGTATACGTATGCTAGTATAAGTTTGGAAATACGGAAAGAAATCGGCCGGCCGGTGAAAGAGAGCAACCAAGTGCAAAGGAATAGAGCCCGAATCCATGAGAACGCTTTCGATGTGACCACGCGCAGTGATGGGTGGTAGGCGGCGGGTATATAATAATTGTCGGTGACGATACGATCGTCGGACCACTATGAACCTAGTAGAGCGGATATGACAGACTTTGAGGTCATTATGAGTACGGGCTAGTTGGCCTCTTGTTATGCCAACGTTGACTACAGAGAGAGATTGGTTCGGTTCCAATTTTCCGGTAAGCCGGTTATCGAGTGGAAAGGAAGGGAAGTGGTGGTAACCAGTGAATTATCCTTCCTTCTTTGGCATCATTGTTTTTAATAAGTCTGTGTGACTTGTTCATTTGAGGTAAATTGATGCAGAAGGTAAGTAATACTTGAACTTGAAAGAGTTATGTTAAGTTCCCTTGGGGGTACTTGGAGTTGGTTTGGTGTGGCGGTCAGGGCCACGACCTTCCGGATAATTTCAGGAAAGCGCGCAAGCAAGAATAAGATAAGTACGAGTGTTGCCTGCGGAAAACAGAATACATCGTTGGTAGGTTTTGAAAATCTATACGATTATAAGGTGGCGCTTGATGATTAAGATTTTGAAAGGGAGATAAGTTCTCTCCCCCACGTAAAAGGATAGTTTTATGTATTATGAGATTATGTGTACCCATGTTGTTAGACGAAGGAGATGAGACTGGTAAGGTCTTCAGTATCGTCATGCCATAGTTTACAGTTTTAGACAACCGTGGGAAAAGTATTGTGTTGGGGTAATTGAGAACGACGTTAGGAAATGGTCGAGGAAGTGTCGTAAGAAAATAAATGCAGGTAGTATGCATGCATGAAACTGTATGATTATGAATCAAGATAGAAATACTTTTGCTAATAATAAGCAGGAGGAAGGGTTATGACCAGAATGATAAAAGAGAATGCAATTATGGTTATGTAAGTTGCACGAGATATGATTATCCCAAACTAGTGTAAAAACCATTAGTAAATGATGGACAGTAAGAACACCTCGAGGAAAGGTGGTAACATCTGTACTGACGAGAAGGATAGTAAGAAAATACGGGGGGATAAGGGACCCCAGGACAACTTGAAATAACTTATAAAGGAGAGACGAGTAGACACTCGAATGATAAGAAATCTTGACAAGCCATTGGATTATGTAATACCATGAATTGAGATTGAACACCTGTCTATAAGCTCTACGAGCTGGGAGAGAATAATAGGATTGCTACTTGACGAGATCAAGGAAGTCTCCCCCTAAATTGTGATTGGCAGGAAGTCTTAGCCATGCGGCAAGCAAAGGAATCAAGTCTAAGTTTAGTGACCAAGTTTGGTGGCAACATAGAAAGGGAAACATGAACCATAATTGAGATTAAGGATGCCCGAATATTTTGCAAGTATGAGAAAGGCTTCCAGTTATTGGAAGATAAGTTGACCACGACTACAGTTCTAACCCCTCCTGAGAGACTAGAGGGTTAGGTTATTATTGTAATACTTTGGGTGTTGGGCTAGGTTGTGTGCTGGCGTAACACAATAAGGTTGGAGCCTATGTCTCCCGGCGGATAGGGAAGCATGAAAGGAATTACGCTACTCACGATTTAGAGTCGGCGGCAGTTAATCGTGCCTTGAAGATTTGGAGGCATTTCCTTATATAGACTTCATGTGGATATTTGCGCAGACCACAAGAGCCTCCGGTATATCTTCAGACAGAGGCAGCTGAATGTGCGACAGGGATGGTGGTTAGAGTTACTCAAGGATTGTGATATTGATATCCTATACCACCCGGGGAAAGCCG
This sequence comes from Przewalskia tangutica, assembly GCA_029844215.1. NCBI lineage: Eukaryota > Viridiplantae > Streptophyta > Magnoliopsida > Solanales > Solanaceae > Przewalskia > Przewalskia tangutica. Next base: position 95,385 of record JAQGDG010000302.1, on the reverse strand, counting down.
AGACGGTTACAGATGCTCTTAGTCGTGGATGTATGGGTAGTCTGTCAGATGGGCAGCCAGATAGACAGGACATGGTCTGTGAGATTCATCAGCTACCGAGCCGAGGGTGTTCGATTAATTGTTTCCGAGGTTAATGGAGTTTAGATCCGAGAGGTTGCCGAGTATTCCGTCGTTGAGGAAGTAAAGAGGCGACAGTATGATGATCCAGTTATGATACGGTATCGATATACAACTCTTCAAGAGAAGGAGAGTTTATTTGAGGTAGCGCCTGATGGGGTGCTAGGATTCGAGGCGATTGTGCTCGATGTTGCAGACTCCGCCAGATTCGCCGAGGCACACAAGATTGTTACTCTATTCATCTGGGGTTGAATAAGATGTATCATGACCTCAGATGTATGTATGGGTAAGATGACCTGAAAAGGGACATAGCGGAGTCTGTTGCTTAGTGTCCGAGTTAGAAGCAGGTCAAGGTGGAACACCAGAAGCCCTGTGGGCTACTACAGGCGATTGAGATCCCGACTTAGAAATGGGAGGTGATTAATATGGATCTGGTTACAGGGTTGCATCGTACTCGAAGGAAGTGTGACTCCTTATGAGTTATGGGAAACAGGCTGACGACATCACCATTTTCTTCCGGTCAGTACCACTTACTCGGCTGAGATTTATGCTAGATTATATAGCAGGGAGATTGTGAGACTTCACGAGGTTCCTACATTTACGATGTCAGACAGATGAGCTCAGTTACGGCTGACTTCTGGAGGTTTTCCAGAAGGTATTAGGGGCACAAGTGAGTCTCAGTGCTGCATTACACCCTCAGACCGACGGTCTGGCAGAGCATACTATCCGGGCACTTGAGGATATGATGTGGGCCTGTGTTATTGATTTCAGGGGTAGCTGAGAGGATCACTGGCCTCTTGTTGAGTTTGCTTATAACAACAGGTAACATTCTTGCATTCTGATGACGCCATATGAGGTTTTGTATGGGCGGAAGTGTAGATCGCTGGTTGGTTGGTTCGACGTAGGCGAGGTTCAGTTAGTTGGCCCAGACTTGATTAAGCGGGTTGTGGATAAGGCGAAGCCTATCCAGGAAAGATTATTAATAAAGCTCAGAGTCAGCAGAAGCTTTATGCAGATAACCGACGTCGACGCTTGGAGTTCAGGTTGACGTTTTAGTATAAGTGTTGTTATGTGGCCACGTGTGGCATTATTGGTATGTAGGGGTTGTAAAAGGAGGCTATGCCGCTATCTATAAGATTGACTCCGGAAGAACATTCGGGGATGAATGTTTCTAAGGGGGGAAGAATGTTACACTCCGTAATTCCAGGGCATGTTTTTAAGAACATACGTAAGAACTCCAAAAATGTTAAGATTTGAAACTAGTAAAAATTTATCGGAATTATGGAAATGTCGGAAAACGAAATATTGTGACGAATGGGAGGGCGACACGTGTCACCCCCCTTAGTTGGTCTTGGACGAAATAGGCCATGGGTTAAATGGTCATTTGACCTATGTGAAGATGACTAAGTCTTGCAAGTAGAGCTTGATAATATTGACTAAGTCAAAAGGGCCACTTGGCTAGATTTTTAAGTGGATTGGATCCAAGCCACCCAATTGTTCTCATCTTGACCCTCCATGTTGTTATTTAAACATACTAGTAGCAAGACTAGTTCCCACACTTAGAAAATATTTAAGAAACTTTGAATGTCTACTATGTTGCTCTCGGGTTAGGGTTCCAAGGAAGGAGAATATTTTTCGTTTGTTGTCCAATAATCTCCACACTTTAAACCAATGTTCCTAAGGGTATTGTAAGGGTATCTCAATAGAAAGATCCCGGAAAAGTGTCGTTTTTGTATTAGTCGCAAGGTGAAAACCTATGTCACTTTCATAGGTTTGGATTGAAAAGTAAAGGAAAGTTATTTGTGATCTTCTAAGGGCTTCAAGTGGAGGATTGGAGTGTCAAGGAGAGGCTCTAAGTTTCTAGGGAGCGACTTCGGATCTTGAAGTTGGATTAAGGCTCGTAAATGTAACAATCTTGTTCTCTTAAGTGTTATAAGATTACATATTGTTGTAGCCTTACATTTTTAACTAGTATGAGATATATGTATTAAGTATTGATAAGTGTTGTGTATATTGGAAGTCTAAATCCGAAATGACCTTGTTAGCCATTTGAAATTGAAATACAATTTGGTCGATAGTTAGAATCGTCACATGATATCTAATTGGAGATTTTAGTTGTTATAATCGATTGCGGCTATATAACATGTTAGACTAAACAAAGTGGATTGAAAAAGAATTGGAAAAGACTTTGCATTGTTGTACCTCAATGGCCGAGAATGACATTGTATTTTAGACTAGTTGGATATCAATTGTGGGGCAGAATTTTACACATCCTATTAGGCGTGTAATCCCCTATTGTTAACTACATTGTTGAGCCTTAAATGTGGCATGTTTGGTTATTGAATTCGGGCCTTCAAAAAGGTGGAAAAGTATGTAGAAACAAAGGAAGTGCTATCCGATTTTCCGTAGAATTTAGTAACTTTTACACTTAGAGTATTCTACGTTGAAGCTAGAAGTTAATAGACATATTATGGTCATTATAGGTTGACATACTACGTATGGCATATTGGACTTAGCAAGTGGATTGAACCGAAGAGGTATGTGGAACTTTCTTATCTCTTTAGCATGAGTAGTTGTAAATGTATAGTACGGTATACGTACGCGATTTGAATGGATTTAGTTCATTTGATATCCTTGACTTGTTTTTCCAAGTTGGTTGAGTTAGAGAATTAACTCACTTGTTTTTAAAGGATAGAAATGCCTTGGTTTCAAAAGCATAAGGTTGGTTAATAACCTTATGGAAAGTAAAAAGAATGGTTTATTCTAATAAGGTAGACAAGGATTTCTTGACTTGAAAATGTATAGAATACTTGATTTGAAAAGTATAGATTCCTTGAGCTATTCTAAAGTTAAGAAACTTGATTACTAAAGTTAAGAGACTTAAAGTATTTTGAAAGTATATGATACTTGTTTTGTTTGGAAAGTTTAAGTCTCTTGGTTATAAAGAAGAATGTAAGTATCTAAAGTATAAAGCTAGTATAACGGCTTTATGGGAAGTTGGTTATAATAGCTTTATGGAAAGTTAAAAGGGTGGTTTACTCTAAGTAATGTAAATAATGATAAATGACTTGAAATAATGAAAGACAAATTGATTTGAAGGCATCAATTGCTTAAGGTTTTAAAAGAAAGAAGTCATTTGATTTAGAAGCCTATAAATGTATTTCTAAAAGGTATTGTGACTTGTCTTGAAAAGTAGATATGACTTGATACTACGGTTATTAGTATCTTGGAAGTTTTATATGAAAAAGAGTCATTTTAAAAGAGTAGAAGTACGTAGTACTTTGGGTTAAATTCCCGGATTTTTATAATGACATGTTGGTGCCTTAAGTAAACTAAAATGAGAGTGTTTATGAATAAAGCTAATAAGAAGTTAGGGGATTTCTTAACTTGCTTATGTTATGTATGATAGCCTGTTGTGCAAGAGATATATATTGTTCATTACGGGGTCATTCCCCTGGTTTGTGGCATTTGCATATTCCGTGGATTTGCTACCTATGATGCGAGGAATACCTCATGTCAGTCCGTAGGGCTTATGCGGGTGAAATAGTCCTATGCGGGGCGGACCAGTCCTATGCGAGGAGACTACCTCATGCGGGTCCACACGACCTATGCGGGCGGATACAGTCTATGCGAGGAAGTTACCTCATGCGGGTCCATACGGCCTATGCGGGTGAAATAGTCCCAGGAGTAGGATTGCTTAATGATACTACGGGCGGGTGGCCCTACTTTGATCATGAGCCTCCTATTTTTATGCAGTAAAGTATACTCTCGTTTACTCTCATTGTTAGTAAGGCACAATGTACTGTTATTTGAGTTATCATACATGTCTCCAGCTTTATTTTTAGACTTTATGATTTCATTTCAGTACTTTTAGTTTCACATACTTGGTACATGTTGTACTGACCTCCTTCGGGGGCCTGCGTTCATGCCACAGGTAGAGTATACAGGTTGCTGATCCTCACTCTTAGGATCACTGTTCAGTTGTTGAGAAGCTCATTTACTTCGAAGGCTTATCCTTGGTTCAGATCCCTGGTATTGTCGGTTGTTGTACATTCAGGGGTATGGCGGGGCCCTGTCCCGCCACAGTTGTTATTCTTAGAGGTCTGTAGTCACATTTGTGGATTGGGTTGTAAGAACAGAGATGTACTATTTTATTTTTGTATTATGTATATGTTACGGAAGGTGGCCTTATCGGCTAGCCTGTTGATGTCTAATGTCTAAGTATTTTTATGAGTTGTGTATGTTCCGCTGCTATTCTCTGATGTATACCTGAAAGGGGTGCCCAGGTAGGGCACCAGTCGCGGGCCCGGGGTCGGGATGTGACAAAATTCCTCTTAAGGCCCTAATACATATCCCTAAATGTTATGCACAATGCAAATGCGATATACAAATATTGACCACACAAGGGCATCTTCCTGACCTTGCGCATCATATCATATCGGCCTCTTTGGGCATCTTTTTGTGTTAGTCTGTACCAGCTGCAGGTGGTGTGTGTATATAATGTCATTCTCTTTGACCCATAAACTACATATATATTTGTAATATAGTAGTGTATATAATACATGTGGGTCTCGGGTAATACATGAATATAATGCTAATGAAAATGCATGAAAGACAATGAAACATTCTGAACTTATCTGAATGACATAATAGCCTTGCACTTCGGCTAATACTGTGAACATCAGCATCTTTCCCATATACCTCAATAAGGATTTAGAAACATATTTAGTCATGCTTTTAACATAGGAACCAAAAACATGACACCCTTAACTACTAAGAGTAGAATAATTTATGTAACAATATCATTGTTACGTTTCGAATAATTTATGTAACAATATCATGGTTACGTTTCGTTACATAGAGCATGCCAAAAGAAAGAAGAATTTATCTTAACATACCTTAGCCATTTTGTGTCCACGATACAACTAAAGTAGACCATAATGCATCACAGCCTTCTTTGCCAAGAATCCCTCTTCTTTTACCTTACTTGAACTTGTCAAGAATTATTCTAGCTTCTTAATACATCCAAATGGAAATTCTTCAAGGAATCATATTTTTCTTCCTAAATATTACCGCACAAGTGTGGAATCAACAATTTTACATGATTTTTTCAGAGGGAAATATTCTAGTTAAGAAGAGATGTATGGTCTAAAAAAGTACTTCTTTTCTTAAGTGATTTATCCATGGACGAGGAAAAGGTATACATATATATCCTCTATATAAAACAGAATGTTGTTGCCCATCTTTTGGTTATTTTTTTTGCACTAAGCTACTTAAAATATTTCAATCAAATTTATTTTAGTGGTCTTTGGTTCCACCACCTATTACTTGTAATGAATTTGATCACCAAAAGATGACACCGTTTAGGACTAGTTATGCATAGTCATTTGTTTTCTCCTCCCATAAGTATTTCTATTTGACATCTATCCACATCTTGCTATTTAATTTATTTATCTTTGCTACATTCCAACATTTAATCAATTAAATATATAATTAATTTCTTGTTCCCAATTCACTTAAATCTTAATGAGTTAGAAAACCTTCATATACTCAATATCATAATCATGCGATATAACAATAGTCCATAACCTCTTTGGAAACATACAACTATTATTTCCAATTCCCCGTCGTCACACTTCTTAAGTCTTATATTATTTCAAGACTTCATCCTCTTATACGATGAACCCTTTATTTACATGTTTGGATATGACCACAATTCTCCAAGGCTCGAGTTTACTTTTTTATGTCTCGTTACTCAAACCATCGTCTGAAAGTATGAGTTGTTACATCTTTTCCCCTTAAAAATATGCATCCTCGAATGTTGGGGTGACGTATCTAATCCCCATATCGTAGCCTTATACTTCTCTCAATACCTCAGTGTTGGTCTGAAATAGGTAAGGATATTTGTGCTTCATATCCTCTTCCGCCTCACACATTATTTCTTCTACATTCTTATTCTGCCATAAAACTTTTATGGAGGCTACTTATTTAGTCCTTCACTTGCGGACTTGTCGATCTAAGATAGAAACCTCTTCATATGATTGATCCTCCGTAACCTTTACCTCATCAATTGGCACAATTCGGGAAGGATCTCTAGCACACGCTCTTAACATGGAAACCGGATGAACAAACTCTAACTGCAAAGGCAAGTGTAATTCGCAAGTTACTTGGCCGATTTGTCGAATCATGCGATATGGTCCAATATATCTTGGGCTAAGCTTTCCCCTTTTTTTCTAAATCTCATTACACCCTTCATAGGAGAAATCTTCTAGAAGACCCAATCATCCATTTGAAACTCTAAGTCTCGCCACCGCATATCTGAATACGACTTCTGACGACTCTGAGCGATTAACATCTGTTCTTGGATAAGCTTCATACTCTATGGTCTGGTGCACTAGGTTCGGCCCAAAAGAATTCTGATTCACCTAATTTGAACCATTCGATATGATATCTACATTTATGTCTATACAAAGCTTCATATAGAGATATTTTGATACTAGCATGATAATTGTTATTGTACGCAAATTCAATAAGGGGGTAAATGTGTCATCCCAACTTCCCTTAAGGTCTAATATACAAACTCATAGCATGTATTCGAGCGTAAGAATCATACGCCTACTTGTCCATCTGTCTGAGGGTGGAAAGATATATTAAGATTAACTTGATTGTCCAAACCTTTTTTAAATGATCTTCAGAAGATTAATTGTGAATTGTTCACCTCGATCAGATAAATGGAAATAGGCATACCATGAAGGCAAACAATCTCATTGACATACAAATTTGCATAGTCCTCAACCGTGTAGGTAGTCGATCTACCAACAATCACCCAAATATAATAAAACTTATGATAAGAGCGAGGTACACCCATAACAAAGTCCATATTAATAATTTCACATTTTCACATCGGGATCTCAATGATCTGAGTCAAGCCTCCGGGCTTTTGGTACTCAACTTTTACTTGCTGACAATTAGGACACTGAGCTACAAACTCTGTAATATTCCTCTTAATGTCGTTCAACCAATACATACCTTTGATATCATGATACATCTTAGTAGATCCAGGGCGAATGGAATATCGTGAGCAATAGACCTCCGTCATAATCTTGTCTCGCAACTCGCTACATCGAATACATAAATGGACCCTCCACCTGAGGTTCCCTCTCCTATTATGCTCAAAGGTTCCAGTTCTCCTTTGTTACATATCCTTCTAGATCTTCCCATTGGATCTTCATCATGATGTTCATTTTCTTCCAGTATGAGGGATGATCCTGTATTATTCTGATTCATAGGGCTATCACTATCTGAATCCTCCAATCGTACTCCCACTTAACTAACTGCTGCATTACTTTATATTAACCTCTCTTATTCGTCCTTACATTAGTCAAGCCTGCTTATGGGTGAATGATTCCACTGTCAACTTAGCTTTGTTTACTAGCTGGTGTAACATTTGTAGTATCACAATTGTAAACACTTTATGGATAATATCATCGCATATGAAGTGTGTGTATCATCACAGTTAATTCTCATTCATGGTTTGAAATAAGTCTTTTTTTCCCGTACATTCTCAATACTCTTAATTATAAACAACTTTCTTTCTTACTTTTTTTTACACTTGTTCACTCATATTCTTACTTGTCGTTCTCGTCTTAATTCTAAAATATTCTGGTATACGTAATCACGAACATTGTGCTGGTTTCAATCCTTGGTGTTACCACCACTTAAAGGATGAGTTGTAAACTTATTCCCTTATTATATACGTTGAAGATTCTGAAGAATTTGTATTACATGACGTTGGCCTACTATATCCAAACCTGGTCATTATACTTAGATTTGAATTTCTCCACTTGCCTTATTTCTAAGACTTTCTATCCATGACACTTTGGGAAAAGATTTCCTTGATCTCATTAAGCTGTAAACTCATTACTTTATCTACCTCGTAGAATCTTTGGTCAGTTCAATAATGCTCATTGACGCCTGTATTTTCCTGAAATTTTATATTCGTTATAATGTCATTATCATATATTTTTAATGTCTACCCTGTATCAAATAGGTGTCATTGTCCCATTTTCACCTGTTTAGGTGTTGATCTCAAGCTTTACTCAATGTTATTTCCGTTTACATACTTTTTGAGAGGTATAACTGTATATATTGTGGAACCGATGCTTCGTATGGTTAGATTCAATTCCCGGTGTTACATGATTCGATAACTTGTCATGTTTTTTTGTCTTATCATTATTAGATGTCCCATCGACCGAGTGTTCATTCGTCAACCTGTACATTTCCATTTCAAGTTCCCTTGGGGGTCTCTTATCTCAACGTTTCTCAGAGGCTTGTCACCTTTGGCCGAAGAGTTCTTACTGTCCTTCCTCCACTATTGTTCCTTATGTCGTTCTGGAGTAATCATACCTTTTTGAAAGCTACATCTCATTCACCTTTATCCTTGTTGTCATAATACTTCATTCTACTCGTCATTAAATGAAAAATATTTTTGCCTTGATACTTGATCATACCGTTCCATTCATACTTATTAACTGTCTTCATATTTCGTACAACCATCCTTTGATTGTTTCATAATTCTCATCCTCAACTGCCTCTATCTTTATGCAGATGCTATTTAGAATTGTAACATGCTGCACAATGAAGTTGAAGACCTTAATAGTCAATACCTATATCATGCCTTAACTTACCAACATTGATACATGTAATTCTCAATAATATGCGGTCTGGCCTTTTACGCAAGGACGAGAGGCTTATGTCCCCTTCCACTATCGTGGATAACTCGATCCTTATATATGACTGCTCACTATTCTAGGTACGTCACTTTATGTAATCTCCTTCAATTTCTTGATGATCACTCTTCAGACAATTCAATTGTGGCAACCCATTCTCGTTAACGATATCCCGGGACAATCCCCAATCTATTCTAACATGGACATTCGAAAGAAGGAAGATATTACACATTCAATCATCATATTAGGTATGGGCATCCATATCCCTTAATATACTAATATTTATAAGTAATCGTAACTACCATTTGGGTCAGAAGCCTCTTTGTGCCTTCATCTTTACCTTCATAACTTATCTTTATCGGAATGTCTAATCCTGGCAGAAGTACCGTAAAACCATTCCCTAAAATGGGGTCACTACTCTTAAACATAAAATAGGTCATTACTAAATCCATAAGAGGTACCTATATTGGAAACAAAAATAATAACATATTGTCATCCCAAAGCTCACCACAAACAGCATCGGAGCTCGAGGCTCCCTCTCATCTGTAACATCTTTGCTCTGCACATTCTCAACAACTAAATACCCATTTTCCATTTCCATTGGATTGCTATGCTCACTGTTGGATGATCTTAAGGTAGTAGAATCATATCTCATCTCCCTAAATTATTCTTTCTCCGTTGGGTTGTTATTAACTCGTTCCTCAATCAAAACTACATCATCTGCCCCATTTTGGTCACATAAATTTGGCATATCTTTTGAAAGTGTAAAAATATCCGACAAGGAAGAATTTACAGAGAGAGTGACTTCAGAATCTATTCTGCAAGTGTAGCCTGCTTCACTCTCTAGCAAGAGGGAATATTCATCACCACTAGCTGAACAATTCCAGGTTGAAAATCGCGTATTTTGTTCTCAAAATAAGTATCTTGCACTCTGACTTGTTCGTAATTTCCATTTCATCATCGTCAATCATATTGTTTTCTGTTTGCAAATCATGCATTTTGGTCCCAGGTGTATCTTTTATATCCAACTCCACTGTAAATTGTGAATCCTCAATATCAATTGTATCGTTTCCTTTTTTTTTTCCAAATTAGCACCATCACTTAGAGGAGCAATGGACAAACATGTCACCCAATTTTTTTTTTCAAAACCAGAACCATGTTGGCTTTTATGTGGATCATCTCTTACAGTTGAACATTCTTCAGGAAAAAAATTGGCACCACCTGGTTGTCGTGATATCACAAAACAAACATTTTTCTTTCCCGACTTGCATTATCTCTTCCGTATATGAGTGAGACAATTCCTCAGAATCCAAAAAATCTAACATAATACTACCCTTCTGGCATATCAATTGCCGGGTAGAAGTCACTCATTTACTGGCTATGAATATCAACTAACCGGAGTCTTTTTGGTAACCGGCATTACTGAAATAATATCAGGCACGAGTTAAACTAGAATTCTTAAGACTCAGCTCTATTGCACGAACTATGATATGGAAGAATGGAAATCATCCCTAAATGCATTGCAGCCTCCTGTTTATAAGTGTGGCACGCTACACACCTATAAAACAAGACTCTACTAGACACAACTTCTAGATTCCCCAGGACAGACATGCTCTAATACCAAGTTTGTCATGACCCAAACCGGAGGGCTATGACGGGCACCCCGACCTTACCTGCTGAGCACTACTCTTCATATACTTACCAGCTAACCGACATCAATCATGGCCATAAGGTTCTTTACCAAATAGTCGCCTGAAATATACATCACAACCGACAGGGCCATATACAACTACTATACATAAGACATTTGTCTACAAGCCTCTACAAAATACATGACATCACAAGGACGGAGCAAGATCATGCCATACCCATATGCATATGGAAAATACCATAACATGACTAAACACTGCAACTCTGAATTAAGTAGAGTGCTATAATATCAGCTGAACCAGCAACTTACTAGTGCAAATCATCACCTTCTTTAACTGAACCTGCGGGTATAAACGTAGTGTCCCCCGACAAAAGGGACGTCAGTACAACAGTTGTACTGAGTATGTAAGGCATGAATAATAACATACTAGGAATATAACAACAACCTGAAACAGACAGAACTAGCCGACGTTAACAACTGGTAGCAACCGCCGAAAGAAACGGCTGACAACAATAGCCGATGAAAATGGCTGACCAACAGTAAATGCCTGCGAGGTCCTAATACATATGCCTAAATGGTATGCACAATGTAAATATGGTATACATATAAATATTGTCCACACAAGGGCATCTTCCTGACCATGTGCATCATATCATATCGGCCTCATTGGGCATCTTTTTGTGTTAGTCTGTACCAGCTGCAGGTTGTGTGAGTATATAACGTCATTCTCTTTTCCCTATCCACTACATATATATTGATACCATGTATTAGTATATATAACACATATGGGTCTCGGGTAATACGTGAATATAATGCAAATGAAAATGCATGAATGACAATGAAACATTCTGAATTTATCCGAATGACATAATATCCTTGCACTTCGGCTAATACTGTGAACATCAACATGTTTCCCATATACCCCAATCAGGATTTGGAAACATATTTAGACATGTTTTTAAGATAGGAACCAATAACATGGACATCCTTAACTACTAAGAGTAGAATAATTTATGTAACAATATCACAGTTACGTTTCGTTACATAGAACATGCCAAAAGAAAGAAGAATTTGTCTTAACATACCTTAGCCATTTTGTGTCCACAATACAACTAAAGCATCCCATAGTGCATCACAACCTTCTTTGTCAAGAATCCATCTTCTTTTACCTTACTTGAACTTGTCAAGAATTATTCTAGCTTCTTAATACATCCAAATGGAAATTCTTCAAGGAAATCATATTTTTCTTTCTAAATATTACCGCACAAGTGTGGAACCAACATTTTTACATGATTTCTTTAGAGGGAAATATTCTAGTTAAGCATATATGTATGGTCTAAAAAAAGTACTTCTTTCCTTAAGTGATTTATCCATGGACGAGGAAAAGGTGGAAAAGGTATACATCTATATATGCATAGTCAATTTTTTCTCCTCACATAATTACACGTGTGGAAGTATTTCCATTTGACATCTATCCACATCTTGCTATTTAATTTATTTATCTTTGCTACATTCCAACATTTAATCAATTACACATATAATTAATTTCTTGATCTCAATTCACTTAAATCTTAATGACTTACAAAATCTTTATATACTCAATGTCATAATCATGCGATATAGCACTAGTCTCTGACCTCTTTGAGGACATACAACTATTATTTCCAATTCCCCGTCGTCACACTTCTTAAGTCTTAAATTATTTCAAGACTTCATCCTCTTAAACGACGAACCCTTTATTTACATGCTTGGATATGACCAAAATTCTCCAACGCTCGAGTCTAATTTTATACGTCTCGCTGCTCAAACCATTGTCTAAAAGTATGGGGTGTTACATCTTTTCCCCCTTAGAAACATTCATCCTCAAATGTTGGGGTGACGTATCTAATCCCCATTACGTAGCCTTATGCTTCTCTCAATACCTCGGCATTGGTCACAAATAGGTAAGGATATTTGTGTTTCATCTCCTCTTCCGCCTCCCATATCATTTCTTCTACATTCTTATTCTGCCATAACACTTTTATGGATGCTACTTATTTAGTCCTCCACTTTCGGACTTGTCGATCTAAGATAGCAATATGAACCTCTTCATATGATAGATCCTCCGTAACCTTTACCTCATCAATTGGCACAATTCGAGAAGGATCTCCAGCACACGCTCTTAACATAGAAACATGGAAATCGGATTAACAAACTCTAACTCCAAAGGAAAGTCTAATTCGTAAGCTACTTGGCCGATTTGTCCAATAATGTGATATGGCCTAATATACCTTGGTCTAAGCACCCCCCCCCCCTATTTTTTCCAAATATTATTACACCCTTCATAGGATAAATCTTCAAGAAGACTCAATCATCCACTTGAAAATCTAAGTCTCGCCGCTGCAAATCTGAATACGACTTCTGACGACTCTGAGCGATTAACATCCATTCTTGGATAAGCTTCATATTCTCTATGGATTAGTTCACTAGGTTTAGTTGACTATGAGTTGTATAGATGATTATGAGTTGTACAGATGAAAAGTAGAAGACATCATTGGAATGTTTAGTAGGTTATGAAAATCTACATGTTTTATAATGACTCTTGTTGATTAGAATGAGGGAATATGTTATGTACATGTGACCTAAATTGTAATATCTTTCCTAGAATAGATTTGAATTGTCCAAGGATATCATTAACGCGAATGGTTTTCTACAATCGAATCGCATGAAGAGTGATCATTAGTAAATTTAAGAAGATCACATAAAGTGACATACCCAGCATAGTGAGTCCATGCCATGTATAAGGATCGAGTTATCCACGATAGTGGAAGGGGACATAATCCTCTCATCCATGCGTAAAGGGCCAGACAACATATTATTGAGAATTACATGTATCAATGTTAGTAGGCTAAGGTGTGCTATAGGTATTGGACTAGTAAGGTCTTCAGATTCATTGTGAATCATGTTATAATTCTAAATAACCTCTGGATAACAATAACTTTTTGGGGGAAATTGAGGACGAGAACTATGAAACAATCATAGAATAGTTGTAAGAAATATAAAAACAGTGAATAAGTAGGAATGGCATGGTATGATCAAGTATCAAGGCATAAATGTCTTTCGTTTAATGATGAGGAGAAGGAAGTATTACGATGAGAAGGACAAAGGTGAGTGAGATTATAGTTATGTAGGTATCACAAAGGTATGATCACTTCAAAACAGTGTAAGGACCAATGATAGAGGAGGGACAGTACGAACTCTTCAACCAAAAGTGACGAACTCAGATGTTCAAGAACATAGTATGAGAAATACTTTGAGATAAGAGACTCCCAAGGAAACTTGAAATAGAAATGTAAAGGTAAGATTAATGAGCACTCGATCGATGAGAGATCTAATAATGATAAAATAAGGAAGCTTGGCAAGTCATTGGATCATGTAACATTGTGAATTGGATCTAACCATACGAAGTATCGGTTCAACAACATATGCAGTCATACCTCTCAAAAGGTATGTAAATGGAAGTAACAGTGAGTAAAACTCGAGATTAGCACCTAAACATGTGAAAAGGGGCCAACGACACCTATGGATATAAGGTAGACATTAAAGATATATGTCAAGAGATAATGACATTATAATGAAGATAAATTTTTTAGATAAATACAGATGTCTATGAGCTTTATTTAACTGACCAAAGGTTCTACGAGATAGATAAAGTAATGGGTTTACACCTTAACGAGATCACATAAATCTTTTCCCAAAGCGCCATTGATAGAAAGTCTTAGCAATGATCCAAGTGAAGAAATTTCAATCTAAGTATAATGAACAGGTTTGGATATAGTAGGCCAACATCATGTAATGCAAATTCTTCAGATAGTAATGCCAGGGATTCAAATCAGGAGCAATATTTGAGATTACGTATGTATACCGAAATATTTTAGAATTAAGAAGAGTACGACAAGTAAGAAAATGAGTGAATGAGTGTCAAAAGAAATAAAGAAAAGAAGTTGTTTATAATTACGAGTAGAGAGAAAGTAAGGGAGATTTCTTTCAGACCATGAATGAGAGTTAACTGTGATGATACGCACACTTTAGATTCAATAACATTATCCATAAAGTGTTCAAGATTGAGATACTACAAATATAAGAGTTTTCATCCCACCAGTTAATCAACAAAGCTAAGTTAACAATATGATCATTCACTAAAAATGGCTTGACTAATGTGAGGACTAATAAGGAAAGTTGACCTGAGGGAACACATCAGTTAGCTAAATGGGAGTCCGATTGGAGGATGCTGATAGTGATGGCTCTATGACTCAGAATACAACAATGTCATCCCTCATACTGGAAGAAAAGGAACGTCATGATGAAGATCCTATTTTTAGGGAAGATTGGAAAGGATATTTAACAAAAACGAACTATAACCTTTGAGTATAATGACATATGGACCCTCAAGTAGAAGGTCCATTTGTGTATTCCCAACGTAGCAGGATTATGAGACAAGATTATGACGGAGGTCCATTGCTCATAATATTCCATTCACCCTAGATCTACTAAAATGTATCATGATCTCAAAGGTATATATTGGTGGAATGACATGAAGAGGAACATTGCAGAGTTTATAGCTCAGTATCTTAATGGTCAGCAAGTAAAAGTATAGCACCAAAAGCCCAGCAGGGTGACTCAGAACATTGAGATCCAGATATGGAAATAGGAAATGATTAATATGAAATAGAAGACATGCTACGAGCTAGCATAGTGGACTTCAAGGGAAGTAGGGATAATCATCTACCCTTTATTGAATTTGCGTACAATAAAAGTTATCATGCTAGTATTAAAATGGCTCCATACGAAGCTTTATATGGACGAAAATATAGATCTCCTATCGGGTGGTTTGAAGTAGGTTAATCAGAATTAATTGGGCATGACCTAGTGCACCAAACCATAGAGAATATGAAGCTTATCCAAGAATGGAATTTAACCACTCAGAGTCGGTAGAAGTCATATTCAGGTGTGCGGCGGTGGGACATAGAGTTCCAAATGGATGATTTAGTCTTTTAAGGATTTCTCCTATGAATGGTGTAATTAGATTTGGGGAAAAAGGGACAGCTCAATCCAAAGTACATTGGGCCATATCACATAATTCAACGAATCAACCAAGAGGCTTACGAATTGAACTTGCATTCGGATCTAGTTTCCTAGGTTTCTATGTTAAGAGCATGTGTAGGGAATTCTTCCCGGATTGTATTGATCGACGATGTGAAGGTTACAAAGGACTTATCATATAAAGAGGTTCCTATTGTAATATTAGATCGATAAGTCCGCAAGTCGAGGATTAAAGAAGTAGCCTCCGTGAAAGTTCTATGTCGGAATAAGAATGTATGACTTTGACCAATATCAGGGTGCCACAGTGTTATTCCAAGATTTGCCTCAGATCAGGATAGCATCATCTTAAGGTTAAGGAAGTTGATATTCCAAGAAACTCTTGAAGGACCGGTTACGATCATTTTGAATTCCTTGTTGTGTCATTTGGGTTGACGAATGCACCAATGACTTTTATGGATTTTATGAACAGAATTTTCAAGTCGTATCTTGACTTGTTCATCATCGACGATATTTTGATTTATTTTATTATGAGCTTACCTCGCTCTTATCATAAATTTGATTCTATTTTGGTGACTGTTGATAGACTGACCAAATCAACTCAATTCCTGGCGGTAAAAACTACCTACACAGCCGAGGACTACATAAAGATATATGTTAAGGAGATTGTTTGCCTTCATGGTATGCCTATTCCTATTATATCTGACCGAGGAGCGCAACACAAAGCTAATTTCTAGAGATCATTTAAAAAAGGCTTGGGCACTCAAGTAAATCTTAGCACAACTTTTCACCCTCAAACAGACGGGCAGGCCAAGCATACGATTAAAATGCTCGAAGACATACTACGATCTTGCGTATTGGACTTCCAAGGAAGTTGGGATGATCATCTACCCCTTATTGAAGCATACAATAACAATTATCATGCTAGTATTAAAATGGCTCCCTATGATGTTTTGTATGGATGAAAATGTAGACCTTCTATTGGATGGTATAAAGTAGGCGAATCAGAATCAGTTGATCTGACCTAGTGCACCAAGCCATAGAAAATGTGAAGCTTATCCAAGAACGATTGTTAACTGCTCAGAGTTGGTAGAAGTCGTATTTAGAAGTGCGGCGGCTGGACTTGAAGTTCCAAGTGTATGATTGGGTCTTTTTCAGGATTTCTCCTATGAAGTGTGTAATGAGATTTGGGGAAAAGGGGATACCTTAATCCAAGATACATTGGTCCAGATCGCATAATTCGATGAATTGGCCAAGTGGCTTACGAATTAGAATTGCCTCCGGAGTTAGAGTTGTTCATCTGATTTTCCATATTTCTATGTTATGGGTGTGTGTTGGGGATCTTTCCCGGATTGTACTGATTGACGACGTAAAGGTTACGGATGATCTATCATATGAAGAAGTTCCTATTGCTATCGTAGATCGACATGTGCACAAGTTGCGGACTGAAGAAGTAGCCTCCTTGAAAGTCCTATAGCGGAACAAGAATGTGGAAGAAATAATGTGGGAGGCGGAATAGGATATGAAACACAAATATCCTTACCTATTTCAGACCAACGCCGAGGTTCCGTGAGAAGCATAAGGTGAGTTCTATTTCAGATCATTGTAATTAATGCTTGAGGACCATGTGAGGTCTAATGTAATGATATGTGTTATATTATATGGCCTCAGGAAAAGGTGGTTGTGTTTTCTGTCTACGTGAAAGGGATTAGATACGTCATTCGAGAATGAATGTTTCTAAAAATGAAGGATGTAACATTCTGTAATTTCAGGCGATGGTTTGAAACGTATGCAAGTAGACTTGAGACCGAGAAGATTGGTTATATTGAGATATTCACATCAAGAGCTTAGTATATAAAATGATCCGGTCCCAAAATAATTTAAGGATTTAAAGAGGATGTGATAACGATGACAAGTAATAATATTTGGTGTGTGACAAAAGAGGTTAGGGACTGGTATCATATTGCATGATCATGATAAGGAGTATATGAAGTGTGCTAAATATGAATACTATGTAAGTGAATTGAGATCAAGAAATTATTTATGTGGACAATTAATTAATATTATGGGTTAAGTGCTTGGTAGATATAATCCAAGTGGCCTTGTTAAAGGCAGCAAGTGGTTTCACATCCACATAAATGAGAGGTGGTAACCTAATTGATAAGGTGTTAAGGGAGAGGGGACCAAGAGTGGCCACGTAGGGAGTATTTGACAATTAGATATCCATAGAGGAAAGGCTTTGCGCAAGGATATTTTTTCATAAACTTTTAAGCATATATGCATTTTGCAGTGGCTATTCTGAAGTAGAAGATGCTGAATTTTCTAGGTTCCAATAATGGACCATATTTCTGTGGGTTCTATTCTTAGACCAGATTTAGGCTTCTTGTAGAAACAATGATGTAAAAATTAATGAAGCCATGATTTATTATCTTCTATATGGTGTATATATATATATGACATGGAGCAGCAAATAGAAAAAAAGTGTTAGGGAGGACGTGTTTCATTTCAAGGGGGCCGACAACCAACTATTTTGTTTTAGATGAGTTCAATTTTATCTCATTAAAGTGAGACATATCATTAAGATGAAGTAAGGTTGAAAAAGAGTAGTTCTTAGCCTACAAGGTGTGGTGCTAGATGATTTGTGTGAATTGTGTTGTTAGGAGACTCGACATGGATATGTTAAGGAAAATTATTCTTTTTTTTGCATGTTCTAAGTACGGAACGTAAACGTAATATTGTCCCATAAATGATTCTACTCTTAGTAATTAAGGATATTAGTAATTAAGGATGTTCATGTTATTTATTCCTATTTTTAAAGCATGTCTAAATATATTTCTAAATCTCTATTAAGGTGTATGGAAAAGATGTTAGTGTTCATAACGTTAATCGGAGGTGAAGCATTACATCACTCCAACAAACTTATAGTGTCTTATTATCATATCATTCATGCATTACATTCATGTACATATCTTGACCTCAAAAGGAGTTATATACTCTACTATATGTAGACATTATATATATGTATGAGGTATGGAGAAAAAAGCGTTATATACACACATCACCTGCGTTATATGCCCACAGAGGCTGATATGATATGATGGGATGCCCACATAGGCTTGATAGTGTTATATACGCAAATGTATATGTATGACCACATGGTGCATGCCATTTAGGCATATTATGGACCTCAGAGGCATTCTGCACATACATGATACTTATGCATATTATGGCCCTCAGAGGCATTCTCCACTAGTTGGTTGTTTCTTGTCTCATGTTACTTTCAGGTCTCTAGTATGCTATTCTTCATACATGACATACTCAGTACATCAGTTGTACTGACGTCCCTTTTATCAGGGGACGTTGCGTTTCCTGCCCACAGGCTCAGGTAAACAGGGTGACGGTCTGCACTAGTAGGTTGATTTGTTCTAGAGTTGCAGTCTAGTCATGATACAATATTTTTTATATGCGTAGGGGTATGGCGGGGCCTTGTCCCGACCTTATGATGTCACATACTCTTTATAGGTGTCACGACTCGACCCCGGGCCCGCGACTGGTGCCCTACCTGGGCACCCCTTTTAGGTATACATCAGAGAATAACAGCGGAACATACACAACTCATAAAAAAAAAATCATACTTAGACAATAGACATCAACAGGCTAGCCGATAAGCCCACCTTCCGTAACATATACATAATACTAAATTAAAACAGAACATCTCTGTTCTTACAAACTCAATCCACCAATGTGACTACAGACCTCTAAGAATAACAACTGTGGCGGGACAAGGCCCCGCCATACCCCTGAATGTACAACAACCGACCATACCAGGGATCTGTACTAAGGATAAGCCTCCGGAGTAATGGAGCTTCTCAACAGCTGAACAGTGATCCTAAGAGTGAGGATCAGCAACCTGTATACTCTACCTGCGGCATGAACGCAACCCCCCGCAGGAGGTCAGTACAACATGTACCAAATATGTGAAACTGAAATCGTGAATGAAATCATAAGTCTAAAATAAAGCCGAGACGTATGATAACTCGATTAATAAAGACATCGTGCCTTACTAACAATGAGAGTAAACAAGAGTATACTTTACTGCATAAAAATAGGAGGCTCGTGATCAAAGTAGGGCCACCCGCCCATAGTATCATTAAGCAATCCTACTCCTGAGACTATTTCACCCGCATAAGTCCTGTGGACCCGCAATGAGGTAACTTCCTCGCATAGGTTGTATCCGCCCGCATAGGTCGTGTGGACCCGCATGAGGTATTCCTCGTGATAGATCGATCCGCCGCATAGGTTGTATAGACCGCGTGAGGTATTCCTCGCATAGAGTGGTCCGCCCGCACGTGGACTATTTCACCCGCATAAGCCCTTACGGAATCGCATGAGGTATTCCTCGCATCATGGGTAGAAAATCCACGGAATATGCAAATGCCACAAACCCGGGGAATGACCCCGTAATGAATAATATATCACTAGCACAAACCGACTATCATACATAACATAAGCACTACCGGCTTATCATACATAACCTAAGCACTACCGGCTTATCATACATAATATAAGCAAGTTAAGAAATCCCCTCACTTCTTATTAGTCTTGTTCATATACACTCTCATTTTAGTTTACTTAAGGCACTAACATGTCTTTATAAAATCCGGGAATTTAACCCAAAGTGCTACGTACTTCTATTCTTTTAAAAAGACTCTTTTTCATATAAACTTTCAAGATACTAATAACCGTAGTATCAAGTCATATCCACTTTTCAAGACAAGTAACAATACCTTTAAGAATTATATTTAGGCTTCTAATCAAGTGACTTCTTTCTTTTAAAACCTTAAGCAATTGATGCCTTAAAATCAATTTGCCTTTCATTATTTCAAGTCATTTATCATACTTACATTAATTAGAGTAAACCACTCTTCTTAACTTTCCATAAAGCTAATATAACCAACTTCCCATAAAGTCGTTATATTAACTTTATACTTTAGGCAATTACATTCTTCTTTATATCCAATGGACTTATACTTTTAAAACGAAACAAGTGTCATATACTTTTAAAATACTTCAAGTCCCTTAACTTTTAGAAACCAAGATATCCTTAATATCTTTAAACAAGTGAGTTAATTCCCTAACTCAACCAACTTGGACATTCTTAAAATAAGCCAAGGATATCAAATGGACTAGATTGTCAAAATCTCGTACGTCTACCGTACTATATGTTTACAACTATTCATGCTCAAGAGATAAGAAAGTTCCACATACCTCTTCGGGCCAATCCACTTGCTAAGTCCAATATACCGCACGTAGTATGTCAACCTATAATGACCATAATATGTCTATTAACTTCTTACTTCAAACGTAGAATATTCCAAGTGCAAAGTCACTAAATTCTACGGAAAATCGGACAACACTTCCTTTGTTTCTACATACTTTTCCATCTTTTTCAAGGCCCGAATTCAATATCCAAACACGCCACATTTAAGGCTCAACAATATAGTTAACAATAGGGGATTACACGTCTACAAGACGTGTAAAATTCCGCCCCACAATTGATATCAAACTAGTCCAAAAATACAATGTCAATTCGGCCAAAGGTGTAACAACATATCAACCTTTCCAATTCCTTTTCAATTCAAGTTGTTTAGTATAACATGTTATCAAGACGCAATTGATTATAACTACTACAATCTTCAAGTAGGTAATATGCGACGATTTTAATTATCGACCAAATTGGATTTCAATTTCAAATGGCTCAACATGTCATTTTCGATTTTTAGGCTTCTACAATCCATATCACTTATCAAACTTCAATACATATACTTCATGTTAGTTAAAGTGTAAGGCTAAAACAATATGTAATCTTATAACACTTAAGAGAACAAGATTGTTACCTTAGCGAGCCTTAATCCACTTCAAGATCCGAAGTCGTTCCCTAGCAACTTAGAGCCTCTCTTTGACACTCCAATCCGCCACTTGAAGCCCTTAGAAGATCACAACCAACTTTCCTTCAATTCTCCATCCAAACCTAGGAAAGTGACTAGGTTTTCACCTTGCGACTAATACGAAAACGCCACTTTTCCGAGATCTTTCTATTGAGATACCCTTACAATACCCTTAGGAACCTTGTTTTAAAGTATGGGGATTATTGGACAACAAACTAAAAAAAATCTCTTGAAAAATGCCCAATTGCCGTGAGCTACAAAGAGAGAGCAAGAACAAGATTTAAATTTTCTCTAAGTGTTGAAATGACAGAGTCTTGCACTACTAGTGTAGATAAATACTACATTAAAGGGTCTAGATTGGAACACTTGTGTGGCTTGGATACCTTTCACTAGGATCAAGTCCAAGTGGCCCTTTGACAAGTCAACAATATCAAGCCTAAGTCTTGCAAGACTTGAACATCTTAAAAATTGGTCAAATGACCATTATATCCATGTAATTTCGTCCAAGACCACTAAGGAGGGGTGACACCTGTCGCCCTCCCGTTCGTCGCAATATTTCGTTTTTCGACAAATTCCAAAATTCCGATAATTTTTAACCCGTCTCAAATCTTAACATTTTTTGAGTTCTTATGTACGTTCTTCTAAACATATCTTGGAATTCCGGGGTGTAACATTCTTCCCCCCTTAGAAACATTCGTCCCCGAATGTTCTTTTTGGGTGTCAAGCTTAAAGATAGCGGCATAGTCTCCTTTTACAACCCCCACACACCAATAATGCCACACGTGGCCACATAACAATACTAATACCAAAACGTCAACCTGAACTCCAAGTGTCGATGTTGGTTATCTACATAAAGCCTATATCGACTCTGAGCGTACTAATATTTTTTCCTGGATAAGCTTCACCTTATCCACAGCCTGCTGAAATAAGTCTGGGCCAACTAACTGTACCTCGCCCACGTTGAACCAACCAACCGGCGATCTACACTTTCTTACATACAAGGCCTCATACAGGGTCATTCGAATACTGGAATGGTAGCTTTAGTTATACGCAAACTCAACAAGAGGCAAAAGGTCCTCCCAGCTACCCCTGAAATCAATTATACCGGCCCGCGACCTATCCTCAAGTGCCTGGATAGTACGCTCGCCGCTTCCGGCCTCGAGGTGAAATGCCACACCGAGACTCACTGTGTCCCTAAATATCTTACGAAAACTTCCAAGTCACCAGAACCGAGCTCATCTGTCTGACATCATAAAAGTAGGAACCCCGTGCAGTCTCACAATCTCCCAGCTATATAAGCTAGCATAATTCTCAGTCGGGTAAGTGGTCCTAACCGGAAGAACACGGTTTCACACACATTATGACCCCGTGGAGTCGCACTCTCCGGGTACGATGCCACCAGAACAAGATCCACATTAATCACCTCCCATATCTAAGTCGGATCTAAATCGCTGTAATAGCCCACTGGGCTTCGGTGTTCAACTCGACTGCTACTAATTCGGACATTAAGCAACAACTCTGCTACGTCCCTCTTCAGGCCATCTTACCAATACATATATCTGAGGTCACGACACAACTTAGTCGACCTCGAACAATTAGAGCAATAAGCAATGTGTGCCTCCCCTAAAACCTGCTGACTAGTCTCGCAAAGACTGCACACACAATCGATCTCATATCTCAAAGACTCTCATCCGGCTACTTCAAACAGTTTCTCTTCTGAGAGCCAGATCTCGATATCGTGATCATAATCGATCCTCAAATCGCCGCTTTACCTCCTCGACGAAGGGAGACTTGGCAACCTCTCGGATCCAAACGTCATTCACCTCGGAAACAAAAAATCAAACCCCTCGGCTCGGTAGCTGATGAATCTCACGGACCACGTCCTGTCTATCTGGCTGCCCATCTGACAGACTACCCATAGATCCACGACTAAGAGCATCTGTAACCGTCTCGGCTTTCCCCCGGGTGGTATAGGATATCAATAATACAATCCTTGAGTAACTCTAACCACCGCCTCGCCGCAAATTCGCTGCTGCTCAAGATATACCGGAGGCTCTTGTGGTCTGCACAAACATCCACATGAAGTCTATATAAGGAATGCCTCCAAATCTTCAAGATATGATTAACTGCCGCCTACTCTAAATCGTGAGTAGCGTAATTCCTTTCATGTTTCCCTAACCGCCGGGAAAACATAGGCTCTAACCTTATCGTGTTGCGTCAGCACGCAACCCATCCAAATACTCAAAGTGTTACCATAATAACCTAACCATCTAGTCTCTCAGGAGGGATTAGTATTGTAGTCGTGGTCAACTTATCTTCCAATAACTGGAAGCCTTCCTCATACTTGCGAAATATTCGACATCCTTAATCTCAATTATGGTTCCTGTTTCCCTTTCTCTGTTGCAACCAAACTTGGTCACTAAACTTAGACTTGATTCTTTTGCTTGCCTCATGGCTAAGACTTACTGTCAATCACAATTTAGGGGGGAGATTTCCTTGATCTCGTCAAGTAGTAACCCGATTATTCTCTCCCAGTTCGTAGAGCTTATAGTCAGATGTTCAACCTCAATTCACGGTATTACATAATCCAATGACTTGTCAAGATTTCTTATCATTCGAGTGTCTACTCGTCTTTCCTTTATAAGTTATTGCAAGTTGTCTGGGTCTCTTACCCCCGTATCTCCTTACTATCTTTCTCACAAGACAAATGGTACCACCTTTCCGAAGTGTCTCGCCCATTATTTACTAATGGTCTTTACACTAGTCTGGGGTAATCATATCTCGTGCAACTTACATAACCATAGTCGTATTCTCTTTTATCATTCTGGTCAAAACCCTTTCTTATGCTTATTATTAGCAAAAGTATTTCTTTCTTGATTCATAATCGTACAGTTTCATACATGCGTACTACCTGCATTTACACTCTTACGACACTTCCTTGACCATTTCCTGACGCCGTTCTTAATTACCCCAACACAATACTTTTTCCACGGTTATCCAAAACTGTAACCTATGGCATGACGATACTGAAGACCTTACCAGTCTCCTATCCTTCGTCTAACAACACGGGTACACATAGCCCCATAATATGTAAAACTGTCCTTTTTCGTGGGGGAGAGAACTTATCTCCCTTAAATAAACTTTCCTTGGAGTCACAACCCTAATCACAGGGTCCCCTTGCGGTTCTGTAAATTTCTGATCATCACGCACCGCCTTAAATCGTGTAGATTTTCAAAACCTACCAAAGATGTTTTCTGTTTTTCCGCAGGCAACATTCGTACTTATCTTATTCTTGCTTGCGCGCTTTCCTGAAATTATCCGGAAGGTAGCGGCTCTGACCGCCACACCAAACCAACTCCAAGTACCTCCAAGGGCACTTAACATAAACTCCTTCAAGTTCGAGTATTACTTACATCTGCATTAATTTACCTCAAATGAACAAGTCACACAGACCTATTAAAATCAACTATGTCAAAGAAGGAAGGATAATTCACTGGTTACAACCACTTCTCTTCCTTTTCACTCGATAACCGGCTTACCGGGAAACCGGAATCGAGCCAATCTCCCTCTGCAGTCAACGTTGGCATATCAAGAGGCCAACTAACCCGTGCTCATAATGACCTCAACGTCGCCATACACCGCTAGGTCTGCTAGGGTCCAACGATCGTTCGCACGGCGATTATTATGCACCCGGCACTACCACCCACCACTCACGTGTAGTTACTCGAAAGGTTCTCATGGATTCGTGCTCTATTTCTTTTACATCGTTGCTCACTTTCTTACCAGATTTTTCCGCATTTCCAATACTTATTCTAACTTACGTACATAACTTCCATAATAAAGCTAGCCACCAATCTTGGAATTACTAAGTTAAACAATATAAGGCCATTTCCGCTCTCACAACCTAGTTCCGGTGGAATGCGTCCACGAACCCGTAAGACGATTAACTAGACTCGGGCCTTGCACCCTCGTGACTCGCCACGAGCGACTACTACCAACTGATCCCATTCCATTTCAGGCTATGGGGCGACCTTAATAGGTCCTCAACCCGACTCGCACACACTTAACTCTTATCCTCGTCCGACTTAACTTTTCTACAGAAGGCCTTATATACCTAAGGTCTCGGCGGTTATCAACATTCTTAGGCTCGCAATTTCCATGCTCCTAGCCTACCTTATCCTTACCCTCGTAGAACGGTACAATAACTTATCATAATACCATAATCGTGTTGTCTTGACCACAACAACCATACTTACTCCATACGGGTCTTATCCGTACCATTCTCTTAATCATACTACGTAACTTAATCTATTAACATAGTCTTCCATTAAGTCCCTTAATTATAACTTCTTAAGGGTCCATTACCTTCTCAGACAACTCATCATCTCCTAATTATCTCAAATTAGTACGTGAAACCTTTGATGAGAGTTCATTTAAACTGTTTCATACCTTCCTGGTATTTATTTAGTCCTTACCAATTCCTGGTAATCTAAAATCATTCTAGGCAACACACATGTGACCCTCGTACATACATCCGTATAGTTGTACGTCATAATACCAACTATACTACAAATATTACCAACCTGGATGCGCAATCCACATAATTTTTCCTGGGTCACTGTTGCCTTTCTCGTAGCTGCAATCAACATAACTCGTTAGGGAGAGACGACCCTAAAAACACAGCTCTATCGCACGATCTCAGAGTGAGAAGAATGGAAACCAATCCTAAATGTCCTGCAGCCTCCTGGTTATAGATGTGGTGCACAACACACCGATAACCAAGACTCTATTAGACACGGTCTGTAGACACTTTCCGAGGACTAACTGCTCTGATACCACTTTTGTCACGACCGACGACTCGCTCGCGATCGTGCCCTACTGGCACCCCTTTCGTATACATCGAGAATAGCGTGAACATACACAACTCATAAAAATCATACTTAGACAATAGACATCAACAAAGTTAGCGATAAGGCCACCTTCCGTAATATATACATAATACTAAATTAAAGCAAAGATATCTCTGTTTACAAACCCAATCCACCAATGTGACTACTGCACTTAATAATAACAATTGTGGACAGTGGCCCCGCCATACTCTGAATGTACAACAACCGACCATACCAGGATGCAGACTAAGGATAAGCCTCCGAGTAATGGAGCTTCTCAATAGTGAACAGTGATCCTAAGAGTGAGGATCAAGAACTCAGATACTCTACTGCGGCATGAACGCAGCCCAGAGAGGTCAAGACAACATGTACCAAATATGTGAAATCAGCATCAGAATGAAATCATAAGTCTAAAATAAAGCTGGAGACGTGTATGATAACTCAATTAACAGTACACTATGCCTTACTAACAATGAGAGTAAACAAGAGTATACTTTACTGCATAAAAATAGGAGGCTCATGATCAAATTAGGGCCACCCGCCCGTAGTATCATTAAGCAATCCTACTCCTGAGACTATTTCACCCGCATAGGTCCTGTGGACCCGCAATGAGGTAATCTCTCGATAGTCAGATCCGCCCGCATAGGTCGTGTGGACCCGCATGAGGTATTCCTCGCATAGACTGCATCCGTCCGCATAGGTCGTATAGACCCGCATGAGGTATTCCTCGCATAGGACTGGTCCACCCCGCATGAGACTATTTCACCCGCATAAGCCCTTACGGACTCGCATGAGGTATTCCTCGCATCATGGGTAGCAAATCCACGGAATATGCAAATGCCACAAACCCGGGGAATGACCCCGTAATGAATAATATATCACTAGCACAAACCGGCTATCATACATAACATAAGCACTACCGGCTTATCATACATAACCTAAGCACTACCGGCTTATCATACATAATATAAGCAAGTTAAGAAATCCCCTAACTTCTTATTAGTCTTGTTCATATACACTCTCATTTTAGTTTTCTTAAGGCACTAACATGTCTTTATAAAATCCGGGAATTTAACCCAAAGTGCTACGTACTTCTATTCTTTTAAAAAGACTCTTTTTCATATAAACTTCCAAGATACTAATAACTGTAGTATCAAGTCATATCCACTTTTCAAGACAAGTAACTATACCTTTTAGAATTATGTTCAGGCTTCTAATCAAGTGACTTCTTTCTTTTAAAACCTTAAGCAATTGATGCCTTAAAATCAATTTGTCTTTCATTATTTCAAGTCATTTATCATACTTACATTAATTAGAGTAAACCACTCTTCTTAACTTTCCATAAAGCTAATATAACCAACTTTCCATAAAGTCGTTATATTAAATTTATACTTTAGGCAATTACATTCTTCTTTATATCCAAGGGACTTATACTTTTAAAACGAAACAAGTGTCATATACTTTTAAAATACTTCAAGTCCCTTAACTTTTAGAAACCAAGATATCCTTAATATTTTTAAACAAGTGAGTTAATTCCCTAACTCAACCAACTTGGACATTCTTAAAATAAGCCAAGGATATCAAATTGACTAGATTGTCAAAATCTCGTACGTCTACCGTACTATATGTTTACAACTATTCATGCTCAAGAGATAAGAAAGTTCCACATACCTCTTCGGGCCAATCCACTTGCTAAGTCCAATATACCGCATGTAGTATGTCAATCTATAATGACCATAATACGTCTATTAACTTCTTACTTCAAACGTAGAATATTCCAAGTGCAAAGTCACTAAATTCTACGGATAATCGGACAGCACTTCCTTTGTTTCTACATACTTTTCCACCTTTTTCAAGGCCCGAATTCAATAACCAAACACGCCACATTTAAGGCTCAACAATATAGTTAACAATAGGGGATTACACGTCTACAAGACGTGTAAAATTCTGCCCCACAATTGATATCAAACTAGTCCAAAAATACAATGTCAATTCGGCCAAAGGTGTAACAACATATCAACCTTTCCAATTCCTTTTCAATTCAAGTTGTTTAGTATAACATGTTATCAAGCCGCAATTGATTATAACTACTATAATCTTCAAGCAGGTAATATGCGACGATTCTAATTATCGACCAAATTGGATTTCAATTTCAAATGGCTCAACATGTCATTTTCGGTTTTTAGGCTTCTACAATCCATATCACTTATCAAACTTCAATACATATACTTCATGCTAGTTAAAGTGTAAGGCTAAAACAATATGTAATGTTATAACACTTAAGAGAACAAGATTGTTACCTTAGCGAGCCTTAATCCACTTCAAGATCCGAAGTCGCTCCCTAGCAACTTAGAGCCTCTCTTTGACACTCCAATCCACCACTTGAAGCCCTTAGAAGATCACAACCAACTTTCCTTCAATTCTCCATCCAAACCTAGGAAAGTGACTAGGTTTTCACCTTGCGATTCCGGGATCTTTCTATTGAGATACCCTTACAATACCCTTAGGAACCTTGGTTTAAAGTATGGGGATTATTGGACAACAAACTAAAAAAATTCTCTTGAAAAATGCCCAATTGCCGTGAGCTACAAAGAGAGAGCAAGAACAAGATTTAAATTTTCTCTAAGTGTTGAAAATGACAAATTCTTGCACTACTAGTGTAGATAAATACTACATTCAAGGGTCTAGATTGGAACACTTGTGTGGCTTGGATACCTTTCACTAGGATCAAGTCCAAGTGGCCCTTTGACAAGTCAACAATATCAAGCCTAAGTCTTGCAAGACTTGAACATCTTAAAAATTGGTCAAATGACCATTATATCCATGTCATTTCATCCAAGACCACTAAGGGGGGCTGACACGTGTCGCCCTCCCATTCGTCGCAATATTTCGTTTTCCGACAAATTCCAAAATTTCGATAATTTTTACTCGTCTCAAATCTTAACATATTTGAGTTCTTATGTACGTTCTTCTAAACATATCTTGAAATTCCGGGGTGTAACAATAGGTTTGTAGACAGTTATTCTGTGTATAGTAATCGTGTATGGCCCTGTCGGCCTTGGTATGTATATGTATATATGTTGGGTTCTTCTGGTTGAAGGATTTTACATAACTCTTTTCCAGTTACTATTTCCATATGTCAGCAGGGTATCTCGTGGCGGCCCTGCCCATGATTAATCACAGTGAGATGCTAACTGTATGATTAGTGGTACCCTAAAAGTAAGGTCCGGGTGCCCGCCATGGCCCTCCGATTTGAGTCGTGACAATATTTATCATCCATAACCATTTTCCAATTTGGGTCATTAAACACAAAGAAAAGATTATGAGGTAAAGGTGATCTGGTAACATGAGTGTAAATATCATATTTTTTATTTGGTTTGAAAATCTCATGTTGACTACGAGTGACTGGTCGTTAGGTCGGAATTGGAGTTGGTTGGATAGGGAAGGTGATATTGGGCTGACGTGTGATTGGTTCGGAAGCCAAGAGTTTGGGAAATGGATTGCCTGGGAGTGGGCTTGCAATCGTTGGGCCTCCACTGCGTGAGACTAGGTCACCACCCAGTGGGCTGCCAGAATTATTTGTGTTGGCCGAAATTGTTAGGCCAGTTTGTGAGGCCAACTAGGCCAACTGGTGGAATAAATATGGGGGCATACTATCGTCAAGAAATTCATAGGTAGGAGGCACAAAACAATGCATTTTGGCAAAGGAAAAATTTGATTCATTAAAAACTACGTGACGACTCACGATAATTTTATTACAGGATAACTCGTAACATTTGTAATCACAATGGTTTGATGGATATCTCAAAAAAAATGGAGTAGAATGGGGTTGAAGTTTATTGATGGTAGTAGAAGGAAAAATAGGATAACATAAGATTCCGAATATCCGTAGATGAGAGTAAGATGAGTCCCTTAGGTATAAATTTTTTAGAGAGGATTGATATGATAATTATTTGTTTGGAAGTATGTTGAGGAGAAAGTTGTCATTTGTAATGCATGATGTCAAAATGATGGTAGTAGAGAGGCATGTGAAAGTAAGGTTCTAACAATGTTATTAATGGTTCGAATTTTTCTTTCCGTTTTTTTCTATTTTGAGATGCGGTATGTGGACAAGAGAGACGAAAAGATAAACTATTATCTTTGCAAAAATTCCAAAATGGCTCATTATTAAATTATCTATCATTATCACATTAAATATTTTTAATGTCCCGTTCAAATTGAGTGCAGATAAATGCTCTAAAGGAGAGAAATATAGAAAAACATTGTAACTTTTTAGACAAAGGAAATGTCCACAAAAAATTACAGTAATCATCTAGCAAAAGAAGATAACCGAAGATCTCAAAACGGGGATGTCCAAATATCAATATGAATAAAATCAAAAGGCATAACAGTGTATGAATTAAAAGCAACAAAAGACAATTTAACATATTTTCCAAGAGGACATGAGCGACAAACATGAGAATTACGAGTTCTATTATACTCAATAAATTTATTTTATTTAAGGAAGACAAAAATAGGTGTTCCCGGATGACCCAAACATTCATGCCATAAAGAATGAGCTAAAGCTGCAAAAATGGATGGTAAATTGGCTTGATGTGTGGTGATTGTATAGAGCTCGCCCTGACTATCACATCTCATTAGATGCATCCCCGTCTGAAAATCCTTCACGGAAAATCCAAAACGATCATATTCAATAGAAATCGAATTGTCAGTGGTAAATTTTCTAACTGAAATCAAATTTTTAATCAATTGAGGGGCATGAAGGACATTCTTTAAAGCTAATGGTGGGTTTGGGGGAAGTGTGTCTTACCATAACCACAAATTGGAATTGAATGACTATTTTCGATAATTATACTACGATTATTGCTCAAATTAAAATAGGATGAGAGATTACGGAACGTCATATGAGATGTTGCTCCAGTGTCCATGTACCAGTTTGTGTCGTGCGGATTGAGTCCAAGAGTGTGCATCCCGACTTCAATGTCGGTTGGAGTTGCTACTGCCGAGTAGGCCTGCTACCACTGGTTCGGTTATGGCCTAAGTACGCTATGCTGCTAGTCATTAGGCTGTAGCTGGCCAGTGTGCCTCGGACTGGGCTGGCCCAATTTCTAAGGAAAAGCGCAGGGCGGGACAACCCAAGGCTACTACCAGGTCCAAGGTGTTGGTCTACTGCCCCACTAGGCCCGCGACTACCACGTCTGGCCGGACTTCTACTGCTGGTCGCCGCCACCTCCGCCACTCTGATAGCGACCACCCTTGCCATCATTGTGGCCACCGCAACGATTTTTACCGCCATTATTGTCATTTCATCCCATTGGACCACAATTTTGCGGTAAATTTTCAAATTGTGAAGAGTTATCATCGGACGCAGCGACGATCATGGCGGAATTCGACATGGTGGCTGTCTTTTTGGAAAAACCTGCTTTTTCTACTATGAACATAAACCGTCTTGGTAAAATGGCGGAAGAGGATTGATTTGGCAAATGAGTGTACCAACTTCACTATATGCGTCAGTGAGGTCGATAACCATTTGTAAAATGAGCCGATTTTTAGTTACCGGCGCCCCGATGTTCTTGAGTTGGTCCGACAAATTGAGTCGTTGACAATATGCAAATGGTAACATTCCGTATTTACGGGTCACGATTTGAATCTCCATGCGTGTGTAAATGGACCCGAGCGTGGAGATTTTTTTTTTTATGGTTATGTATGCTAAAAAGGGGATTAGTATACGAGGAACGCGATCCCAAAATAATTTGATGTGTGCAAAGAAGTTATGGACTAGAGTCATATTACAAAGAATTATGACATTTAGTATACAAAGGTCATATGAGTTATTAGGATTTAAATGAAGAGGGATCTAGAATTAATTGTGGGTACAATTGATTAATTATGAAATTATTAATTAATGAGGGAACAAATCCAAGGGGGGATAGGCACGTGTAGCCTTAGGAATAAGTCTCCTAAAATGACCAAGGATGCAAGATAAGGGCACATTAATTTTGGTGAGTGGAGACATAATCATGAGACCACTTTGGGGGAATACATATATGGACTTGACTTCTTTTGGTAAGGAATCTTTCAGCATTTAAAATCTTATTTTGGTTAAACATTTTCTACTTTGGCTTGGGAATTAGGATGTGCAGCAACTTCTAACATTTCAATTATGAGCAAGTGTTACTAAGAGCTAGGATATTACGTTTCAGTTTACTTTGAGTTGAAAATAAAAACAAAGGAGAGAGAGTAAGAAGTAGTGAATAAAATAAAGTGCTTCGGCCAGCAATATTACTGAGTATTTCTTGGCAAGCAACAATATTTTTCTTCCTGTTTAGCAAAACGAAGGTATGCTAAGATAAATATTTCTTTCTTTTACCGTGTTCTACGTATAATATATAATTGTGATATTGCTTCATAATTTATTCTACTCTTAGAAGTTAAAGAATATATGTTATTGATTCATATATTAAAAGCATATCTAAATTGTTCTAAGTCCTTATTAAGGCATATGAGAGAGATGTTGATAAGAGTTTTTAGTAAGCACTGCAGTTGAATTGACTTTGCTAATTTAAAGTAACTGATAAGTATTAAGTACTGAGACTGATTTAATAAATAAATGGGTATGTTTTTAGTAGACGTGTTGAAATAAGTCATTGCAGTGTTAAGTGAAAAAGGTATCGACAAACAAATTATGTTAAAACAATTTTGTGCCCTTAATATGTTCACACTATTAGAAACACGGTTATTTCAAGATCTTAGAATGTCAGCCGCATAGAAACTAAGATATAATTAATATATTTATATTTTCTAATCCACAATTGATTAAATAAGATTATTATAAATATAAATTACTCACGACCCATATTAGAATTACTCTTGCAGTGGAAGAATAAAAAGTAATCAATCTTTTTCCTGGCCTTCGTAAAACTTGAAGAATTAATTAAGCAGTTCAGATTTGTTATCACCAATCAGATGTTTTCATAATGCTATTGAAAGGGAAAGGATATAATTGTTGTTCAATAAATTCAGGGAATGTTATATTATCATTCATGAATTATATACGCATAATAAATACAAAGCCAAGCCTCTCAATTGTCTCAAGAAGACAACACACAGCAGAAATAATATTTCAGCATGCGTACATAATAAAATAATTATTTTTAAATAAAAATGATTCACATTCATTTTCTAGTGTCCACACATTTCCTTCTTGAGAAGTGTGTCTTTTGCCATCTACATGCACTTAATTCAGCTGCCAATGGAGCTAAGTAAATGAAAGAAAACAACTGCTGCTATCCAGAGGTACCAATGGTCTTGTCTTGTTATTGTCATAACAACACTAACATATATTGGATCAGGTTGCACGATCCGCAACTGTTATACCCCGTATTTCCAGAGTATGTACGTGAGGACGTACGTAGAAAAGTTTGAGCCTTAAAGTAGGCAAGGGCCGAAAATTTTGTTCACAACTACCGAAAGGAATCGTTTTTCGACGAAACGTTTTACAAGACTTGCGAAGGGAAAATTACGGCTATGTCATTTCTAATTTTTGCGGATTTTTCCGAGAGATGAAACATTTTGGATCAACGGGAGGGTGACACTTGTCACCCTCAAAGTGGCGGATTCATGGGCGTTTCTTGGACGAATTGGAGTCTTGGGTTGGTAGGATATTTTGTGATAGTTGGTGTGGTAGATGGATAAGGTACACATGGGTAAATCCCCACCCTACACTTGGCTTGATCTTGGCCTTTGATTTTCCTATAAATACCCTCCACTTAGTTGATGAACTTCTTCATCCTAAAATAGTTTCTAAGTCTTGAAAGTTCTCCCCCCTCTCTTGAGAGCTCTAGCCGAGAGCACCCCTCCCCCTTTGAGAAAGCCCTTGGCCGAGGGGTACACCCCCCCTCCTAGTGGCCTTGGCCGAGGGGTACCCCCCCCCCCTACCTAGAGTTGTTTCCGTAAAATACACCCCCCTATTGGTAGAAATACTCTCCAAGTATTGTTACTATTCCAAAATACCTTGGCCCATATACCTTGTAGTATTCCAAGATTGCACTTATACTAAAAGCCCAGAAATACCATTATACTTCCCTTCAGTCACTAAACGAAACCCTAAGGAAAATCTTCACAGTTGGTTGAAGTATTAAGATGAAGTTGCGTAGAACTTCTAAGGGTTGTTTGGAGCGGGTTGGAGCACCCGGAGTAGGAGCTAAACGTTGCTCAGGATCGACATTAAACTTGGATAATTTTGGGCTTACCGAGGTAAATAATCCTATCCTTCTATTGTGATTGGAAATTACATACTGTAGTTGTATAGAAATGAATATAAGATTCATAGAAGAGATTTGAACTGTAATAGAAGGATATTACAGAAAAGACTTGAATTGTACTTACATAAGACTGTATTACAGTAGACTTGTGAAGTTTGACGGGTAGGGAAGTGCTGCCCAAATTCCCGTAGAATCTTGTATCTAGATTTATTCTACAGAGTAGTCTAGACGTTGATAGACGTATATAACCTTTATAGGTTGAATGATCTGCGAGTAGCATGTTCTACTTGGAAGGTGGACAAGGCGGTAGGGTTATAGCCAGTGAGCGTTTTGCTAATAGTCGATAATCGTCGCGAGGTATGTGATCCTTCCTATCCTCTTGAGCATGATATTTTAAAAGAATATATATATAGTACGGTAGACGTACGTGTGTTAACTGAACGTAGTTGTACGGCAATGTCTTTTGACTTAAGCCTGAATAATAAGAATCTTGAAGTATTTCAAAAGAATTAAGAATCCTTTTTGAAAGAAGAGTAATACTTGGTTTTAAAAGCTTAAGAGTTATACTAGCTTTATGGGAAGTTAGGTATAACGACTTAAGAGAGATAAAAAGAATGGTTTATTAATTTTAGAAGTTAAGAGACTTGATCTTAAAAGATAAGAGACTTGACTTAATTGAATTAATATGAATTTTGTTAATAAGTGTGAAACCTCATTCGTGAGTAATGAGTACTTGGTTTGTAAAATGGGATAATGTTTCATGATTTGGAAATCGAATAAGTATCGAACAAACCATCGCATCATTTAATAAAAGGAAATGTATTGAATAATTAAGTATTATTAAAACCAGAGAAACCTCCATCCGCATGAAGCTAAGATGAGACAAAATGATATTACATTTCTAGATCATGGTCGCTTAAATAAGATTGATTATGAACAAGAATAACCTACTCACATATAAGGCATATGTTTCTCAAATCGTTTTAAAGGAGAATTATATCATTAAGTGATTAAAACTATGAACTACTGAAACCTTTCAAAATGAGAAAATTGAGCATTTGGAATTAGGCAAACTTGAACGCTTGGAAAATAATGTTGTTACTTTATTTACAAAGGGAAGTGTTTTGGATTACTTAAAAGGATAGTCACTCTATTTTTATACTACGGTATCAGGTGACTTTTTGAAAGAAAGCGGATCTTTTAAAAGAGTTAATGTATGAAGTACTTTGGGGATAAAACCAAATTGTTAACATAAAGTAGAAAGTACCTTGTGTGAATAACTTGATTGTGTTGGTTTGTGATAGCCTTGTAATACTTTTTGTTGATTTGATAAGTAAACATGTTAGGACGCCACGTGTGTTAGTATCCGGTGATGTTTGTGTAAAGGGTTCCTTGTTGTGCTTATGTTGCTTAACGATAAGTCGTTATGTTATTATATCACATACCCGACTTGTTATACCGAGGGCTTTCCACCGACGCGGGTCTATACGGCTACGCGGTTCGCGTGACTACGCGAGTGCGGGAGTTCCGTGGTTGATCATTCCGGTGTTTTATCCCGACGCGGATGCCACGCGTCCGTGTGACTACGCGGTCTATTGAGACTATGAGGATGCGGAGTCCGGAGGTACCGGGGTTAGCTACCGTCGCGAGGAATACCTCGCGGTCTACGCGTGACTACGCGGATCGGGAGTCGTGGTTAGGCATGCATAATGATACTATGGGCGATTGGCCTTGCTTCGATCATTCGCGGCCAGAAAGACTCTGATACGCTTACCTATTATTGCTCTTGTTTGTGATATGGCACTATGTGCAAATTGAACTAATTGTATTTGCAAATGGTTTTAAATACTTTGATTTCATTTAAAGTACTTTACGCTTCACATACTGTACTGTTGTCTCGACCTCCTTGGGATGCGTTCACGCCGCAGTAGAGTACTCCTACGTTGATCCCGTTCTTAGGATCACCGTTTGGCTTGGGAAAGCTCGTTTCTCGGAGGCTTAGCATTTTGTACGGTCCTCGTCGTTGTAGGTATTTGCATTCAGGTATGGCGGGGCCCCGCCATTGTTGTTATAAACTCTTAGAGGTCCGTAGTCTGTTGTAAAGTTGGGATGTAACTTTCATTTTGGGTATTTATATATGCCGAAAGACAACTTTTCCTCGAAGCGTGTCTCATTTATATTGTTTCATGTCTTGTTTTATATTCCGCGATATCTCGATGTATGACTACTTGGGTGTCCGGTAAGGCACGATCCACGCCCGAACGGTCGTGACAAAAGTGGTATCGTGAGCGCTTAATCCTCGGAAAGTGTCTACACCGTATCTAGTAAGTCTTGATTATCGGTGTGTTGTGCACCACACCTATAATCGTGAGGTCGCAGGATATTTAGGATTGGTTTCCATTCTTCTCACTCGAGATCGTGCCTTAGAGTCGTGTTATAAGTTGGACCCTCTAACGTATTTCTTTCCTTACCGCTATGCCTCGCGTAAGGCAACCCGGGCCCGAAGAGGCAAGCGGAGGAAGCTGCGAGTAGAGTACAGAGGGTTACGAGGGCACAGGCCCAACCATCACCTGGGGTGGTGCTTCATTCGGGGAGTTCTGCGACGTCGCCAGCCCCAGCAGAGTTTAGCACAGCGGCAGCAGTTCCTACTGCGGCCATGATGTATGAGCCTTCAGTTCCACGACCGGGAACAAGGAATTTGGATTAAAAGGAATGGACCTGTCACTAGTTAGGATTTTAGCAACCAGAGAATATAGAGTGCACCGATATATCACGGGTCTTGATGACTATCTAAAGAAAGGATGTGCAAGAGTAGCTCTTCAGTCAGGCTTGAGCATGGCCTGTGTACGGGCTTATGCGCGGCAGGCTGAGAAACGTAGGGATCAACGGGTTAACCAAAATCAGCAGAAGAGGGCCATATCGGCAGGGTCCTTTGGTAACTTTCGAGGCGACCGCCTCGAAGAGATCGATATGCGCCTCACCACGGTGCAGTGGTCCTCCACAGGGTTCAGGACATTCGGGGTATGCCGGAGTTGGTCAGAGCTCCAGGGCTTCTGGTTCGCAGCTATACGTAGGTCCACCACCGTATTCGCTTTTTCCCAGTGTTCACAGCGGTGTGACAGCGTCATCGGGAATGTCATCTTTGTTGATGCTTGTTTTACTGCGGCCGTCGGGCCGTGGTCGAAAGAATGTCCTAGTAGGAGGATGCAAGTAGGAGGACTCACCCTACCAGATCGATTCGGATTGATGGTTCGGAGAGGAAGGGGTGTTAGCTGCAGTGAGGCCACCCCACCGGTGTGGCCGTTGTGGTAAGTGTCATTGTGGGAGTGTCGATTTCTTCGACAACTTGTTATGCTTGCGCCAGGCGAGATTGATTGGAGCACAGAGGGTAGTGAAGCGGAGATACAGTAGATCCTTAACCTCAGAGATTAGTACGTGTGATAAGATGTCGTATCTTAAGTGTTATGTTGGATAACATAAGTGTTAATTGCGGTTAGAAATCATGGTTAGTAATAAGGGTAAGATTGGGGATAAGGAAAGGGTGAGCCTTAGAGTGTTATACGTAGAGACCTTAGAGGTAAGGCCATCTCGAGTAAAAGACGTATTTTTCTGTTTGACCCTTATCGGAGTGCATAGTGCAGGTGAGATATAGTTGTATAATAAGTCCCCGAGTAGTGTGGAATGAAAGAGGGTAGTTGAACTAAGAAGACCACTAGGTTTCGTGACTTGATTAGTGAGATCGCTCGGATCGGGAACAAGAGTTTTGGCGATAGCGGTCGGGTTGAGAACCAATCGCGTCAACCCGCGACTGCTTTGTGGTGGGGTCAGTTCGGTGGTCCTCCAGTGGTAGGTCACGAGGGTGTTAGGCCCAAGTTTAATAAACCAGCGACGAGTTCGTGGATGCGTTCGACCAAAGAGTCGGCCGATGAGGTCACCATCTTGTCCTTCAGCAGGACGCATTTACTCGGCAGAGTTATGAGAGGTTATTTATCGTGGAAGGTTGTAAGGTCGCACGAGGTGCCTACTTTCACTTTATGATGCATGAAGCCTGGGTTGTGGCTACTTCATTTTCCTAAGTTTTACCAGGCGGGGTTGAGAACTCAGTGAGTCTCGATGTCGCATTCGCCGCCGGGCGGTGTTTGGATTTGTGGGTATGTAAGGATTGCTGCCTCCGGTTAAGGGAGTGTTTTTATAACCACCATTTCAGTATTCGGATATCGCCTTACGAAGCCTCGTAGGGGCGGTAGTGTAAGTTGCCGGTCGATTGGTTCGATGTTGGCAAAGTTCAGATACCTGGTTCATACTTGTTTCAGCAGGATGTGGATAGGGTGAAGCTTATCCAGAAGAGGTTATTGGCAGCTCAGAGTCAACAGAAGTCGTGCGGATAATCGGCGACGACGCTTGGAGTTCAGGTTGACGGTGGGTCTTTGATGCGCGTTAAGATGCACACACTTTAAACGCAAGTGCACGTTATCGTGACAAGTAGTATAGTCTTTGATAAGACCGAATATCGTCCTCTGGGATTAGGGTCCAATTACCAACTATCTATTTTCTAGTATCTATTTGGTGAGTTGATGATTGATTGGTTGTTTATAACTACGAATTATAAAAGCTATTTAACTATAAAGGTTTACTTCAGTTGTGATGAGAATAGGGCTTCCATATATCCTTACTATCCGCTTATGTTACTTACTAATGCATTAAGTTATGGTATTCTTCTTTTGAAGTAAGCAGTTTCTTAAATCGTTTTATACTCCGTTAGGTTATATAAACACTCAACCCCAAAGATCGCACCTTACCTAACTTTCGATAAGGATAACTTTATAGGAGGATTAAGAACAAAACCTAGTTGACCGTCACGCACAATGCGCAAATTTAGGGTTGTTAAGCCTCTCGAACGCTACATAAATAATTGAGGTATTTTCATCCCCAATCCAAGAATGTCTACCCAACTTACAAAGATATTCACAATCCCCTTTTCGTAACTGATTAGAAATCATATAGTGATAATTAGTTGTCAATTAATTACCAAGAATTCAACTCAATTATTGGATAGATCTCTCAATAAGAAAAACAACCATAAGCATGCATTAATTTATAACATAAGTTTCAAGAAATTCAACATAGAAAGCCCTATAAGAAAATTAGTTCCTAGCCATTGACATGACAAGAACTAATTCCATGTTCATTATGCAAAACTGAAATAAAGAACAAGAAAGGGAAAAGAAATTACTAAACTAATGGTGTCCAATCTCCAAGCCAAAAGTCTTGTGTTGTGCACGAAGGGGAACCTCAAAAGCGCCTAGGGTTCTCCTTTTATAGTGAAAACCGCCTCAACTTTTTCCCTGCAGCCGGGCCCAAAATCCGCCTAAAAACCTATTTTTCGCGTCGGCGCCTGCGACAGCGCGCGCGCTAAGTTCTGCAATACGTCGGGTGTTTTGGCCGCGGCCGATATCTCGTTGCGAGCCGCGGCCGCAACTCCCGTGGCTTTCGGATTTTTAGCGCCGCGCCGCATCTGGTCTTCGAGAGCGCGCCGAAGTCTTCGCAGCCTCTGAATGGTGGGAGTCGCGGCCTGCATTTACTGCAGGAGCGCCGTGCTGGTCTGGATTTTAGCCTCGTTCGCCACTTTCTCTTTCACTCGCATCTCTCTTTTGCCTCTTTTGCTCTTTTTCCGCCATTTGGCCATTTTATCCACTTTGACTCAAAAGAAAGAAAAACTATCCTAATACGACACTTATATGTGCAAAATGGGACAAAAGACTAACTAAAAATGACTCAAAAGGTGTATATAAAATACACCGATCAAATACCCCCAAACTTAACCTTTGCTCGCCCTCGAGCAAAGATAGAAAGAAATAAAATAAAAAGACTCAAAGAACGAAAAATAAAAGGACTCCCTGCCATTGATCACTTTTGCTGCATAAATGTTAACTAGAAAAACATGAAGGTTAGCAGAATAATATGCAGGAACATATAGCATGAAATTTTCAGCACACTAACAACATGAAGCTAAATATTTCGCAAACTCATATTCATCATGCTTAATGGAAGTCAATATACTAAATCATGCATATAAATTCAAGAATTCTCATGGCATGCTTACTTGCTATTCTCCACTAATTCTAGATATTCATAAAAGAGATCTTCAGGACTTTAAGGGTTGTAATGTAGGCTTAGGTAGGGGTTGGTAAAGATAGGCATTTAGGCTCATTTTTCTGTACCATAAGCTCTTTTGGCTTTTCAATTTTTCCCTTTTTCTTTTGATTCTTTCCTTCACTTCAATTCTATCCTTCCCCTCTTTTGTTTTGGGAGAGTGAAGTGTATTATACTAATAGGCACCCCCAAACTTAGGTTTTTGCCTCTTTCTTATTACTTTTCCATTGGGGTGCATCAAACTTGTTCACTCTTTTTGTTTCTTCTTTTTAACACAATGTACTCCACTATTTCATATTTTCACTTATGGTACAATTTGTGGGAATATAGGGTGTCAAAGAAAAAGTTTCAAATTTAGGCTCAATGGGGCTGACTAGGGATATTTTTAAAGTACAGGATAGAAAAGAATGGTAAGAATTGGCTATCAAAGAAATGCCTGAGTCATCTCCCTAACATGCATATCCTAACTATTTCGCCTCAAATAGCAAGCAATCATAACACATAAGCATTTATCATTTAGCATGCATAATTCAAGCAAGAAACTCCAAATAGACAGATTCTGTGAGTTTTTTGGCATATCTAACCTAAGTGTTTAGATAGTTGCTTTAATTCCTTTACATTACTCCATCTTACTTCACTGGGTGTTTGTTACACCCCGTATTTACAAGACATGTTTTAAGAACGTACGTAAGAACTCATAAGTGTTAAGATTTGAGGCTTGTAAAAATTTATCGGAATTATGAAATTTTCGGGAAGCGTATTATTGTGACGAATGGGAGGGCGACACGTGTCACCCCCCCTTATGGTGCCTTGGTCGAATTTAGGCATGGCCAATATGGTCATTTACCATAAGTCTTGGATGACTAAAGTCTTATAAGTGTAGCTTGAGAATGTTGACTAAGTCAAAGGAGACAACTAGTCTTGATATTTTGAAAGACTTCATCCTAACCACCCATATGGTTGCATCTTGTCCCTCCATGACCCTTTATTATACTACTAGTAGCAAGAGAGAGCCAACACTTAGCCATATTTTCACAAGAATTGGATGAACTCCTCTATGTTGCTCTCGGGTTCCCCATTTCAAAGAAGGAAAAAATTTGTTTCTTGTCCAATAAGCTCCACACTTTAAACCAAGGTCCTTGAGGGTAGTGTAAGCATATCTCAATAGAAAAATCTTGGAAAAAGATAGTTTACTGTTAGTCAGAAAATGAAAACCTAGTTGTCTTTCTAGGTTTTGTTTGGAGAGTTGAAGGATAATTGTTGGTGTTGTTCTAAGGGTCTCAATGCGGATTGAAGTGTCTTGAAGAGGCTCTAGGTTGCTAAGGAGCAACTTCGGTTTTGAAGATTGGATTAAGAATCGTTGAGGTATAATCTTGTTCTTTGAAAGTGTTACAAGATTATTTATTTTGTTGTTAGCTTTACTTATTGCTAGCATGAGGTATATGTGTAGAAGTTTAAAATGATTATGGATCGATTTTAGCCTTGGAAATCCGAAATGTTATACAAGCCACTTGAAAATTGGATTACAACTTAATCGTTGTTAGAATCGTCGCATGTTACTTACTTAAAGATTATGGTTGTTATAATCAAATGCGACTTGATATCATGTTATGCTACCAATTTGGATTGAAATGGAAATTGGATAAAAATTGGTATCATTGAACTCAGGTGGCCGAATTTGTACTTGTGGTTTGTAATAGTTTGTTAATTATTTGTATTGACTACCTTCTATATTGTGGTGAGCCAATTGGGGTGATAGTTAATTATTTGTATCGACTACCTTATAGATTGTGGTGAGCCAATTGGGGCTGTTTGGTTATTGTATTCGGCCTTGAAAAGGTGGCAAAGTAAGTAAAAACAAAGGAGGTCTTGTCCGATTTTCCGTAGAATTTAGCGACTTAGCACCTAGAATATTTTACGTTTGAAATAAGAGGTTAATGGACGTATGGTGACCATTATAGATTGAAGTACTAAGTATAGCGATCCTACTTGAAGGACGGATTAGCTATCAAGATTGAAGTACTTTGGAGCATTTTGCTACTTGTCGACAATCGTCATGAGGTATGTGAACCTCTTCCTTCCTTTGGCATGATTCTATGTATGGAGTATACCCGTGGTATCATTTCATGTTTCTGTTACTCTTAGAAGTTAAGAGGTAGTTGTGTGACCTACTCTATGTAGAACTTTTCCTATCTTCGAGCATGACTAGTTGACGTATGTAGTACGGTGAGCGTACAACACCTTGATATCCTTTACTAGTTTGTGAATAGCCAAGTCGGGTGAGTTG
This sequence comes from Przewalskia tangutica, assembly GCA_029844215.1. Lineage (NCBI taxonomy): Eukaryota > Viridiplantae > Streptophyta > Magnoliopsida > Solanales > Solanaceae > Przewalskia > Przewalskia tangutica. The sequence goes on along the minus strand of JAQGDG010000302.1, from coordinate 52,268 downwards.
GGAGATTAACTCACTTCTTTGAAAGTATAAAGGATGTCTTAAGTTTTATTAAAGTTAAGGGACTTGAAGAGTTTTAAAGTATGTGATACTTGTTCCGTTTTAAACGTATAAGTCCTCGATAGGAAATTGTTTTTTTTTGCTAAGGTATAAAGTGAATATAACGGCTTTATGGGAAGTTAGTTATATTTGCTTTATGGAAAGATAAGTGATTTGATTTTAGTGAAAAGGCCACTTGTTTTTAAGGCATTAATTGCCTAAGGTTTTATAATAAAAGGAGTCACTTGTTTTCTAAAGGTTAAGAGACTAATTGTATTTTTGAAAGTTATGAGAATTGATTTGAAGGTATTTAATACTTGGTTTCAAAAAGTAGAAGTCTCTTGGTTATAAAAGGAACGTGTTGGTCTAAACCATAAAGGGTTATAACGGCTTTATGGGAAGTTTGTTATAACGGCTTTATGGAAGGTTAAGAGAATGGTTTTCTAATAAGGTAATCAAAGAAATAACTTGTGTTAAGGAAGGGCAATTGTTTTAAAGGTACCAATTGCTTAAGGTTTTTAATAAAGAAGTCACTTGATTTAGAAGCCGGTAATTGTATTTCTAAAAAGGTATTGTGACTTGTCTTGAAAGGTGGATATGACTTGATACTACGGTTGTTAGTATCGGGGAAGTTTTATTTGGAAAGGAGTCTTTTGAAGAGAATGTACGTACGTAGTACTTTGGCCTGTTTAATTGAGAATAATTCTATGTGATGCCTTGAGTAGTACTTTGGCTTGATTAATTGAGAATTAGTCTAAATGTGCCTTGATAAGTACTTTGGCTTGTTAAATGAGAATTATTCTATTTGTGCCCCGATAAGTACTTTGGCTTGTTAAATGAGAATTATTCTATTTGTGCCCCGATAAGTACTTTGGCTTGTTAAATGAGAATTATTCTATTTGTGCCCGATAAGTACTTTGGCTTGATTAATTGAGAATTAGTCTAAATGTGCATTGATAAGTACTTTGGCTTGTTAATTGAGAATAATTCTATGTAATGCCTTGATTAGTACTTTGGCTTGATTAATTGAGAATTAGTCTAAATGTGCCTTGATAAGTACTTTGGCTTGTTAATTGAGAATAATTCTATGTGATGCCTTGATTAGTACTTTGGCTAGATTAATTGAGAATTAGCCTATGTGTGCTGGTGATAGCCTTTGAGTGCAAGTATTATGTTTTATTACGATGCCGCGACTTCGGTTGGAGTGGCCACTGTCTTGTTGTAAGTACTTGGACGCAAGCGGTGATGTGGGATTCCACGGGTATGCTTAGTTATTTGTAGTACTTAGGTTAAATTCTGATTCTTATAGAAGACATGGTAGTGCTTCATTTGTTTGACGGTCGAGATAGGGTAAGAGTATAAGTGAGGGTAAACCCCAAGACGCTATACCACCTTCTCCAGGTAAGAGTATAAGTGGTGGTAAACCCCAAGACATTATACCCCCTGCTTGGTTTGTATAATGGTCAGTTGTGATAGGGTAAGAGTATAAATGAGTTGCAAGCCCCAAGACGTTATACCACCTTCTCCTTGGTAAGAGTATAAGTGAGGTAGACCCCAAGATGCTATACCACCGCTACCAACTTCCCGGGGTAAGAGTATAAGTGAGGGTAGACCAAGATGCTATACCACCGGTGGGACTCGTGTTCATGTAGGCCTATTGGTGTATTATTATATCCTGGACTGTCGACAGTGATGTGGGCTTCCACGGGCAGGAGATATATATATATGTGTTGTGTATGTGTACGCCGACAGTGAGGTGGGATGCCACGGGCGGGACACATGATTATATTTTACACTTGTAGCCGCGGTGATGGGGATTCCACGGACACGCTTGATATTAGTGTGATTTGATCGCGTCCCATTGGGGGTAGTAAATGTGCCCTTCTTAAAGGGCGGATTATACTTATGAAAGATAAGTAGGTTATATAGAAATGAACTTAATGATTTTTCCTAATCACGTATGCGTAAGATCGTGGCTATAACCTTTATTGAAAATGGAAAAGATATTGATGTGAAATTAAGTTCATAAGTGGTAATGACACGGCGAGGATCCGTATGTACTTTTTATACTTGTCCTTGTCATTCTTTTGTACGCTTATGATCCGCATCAGACGTTATTTCTTCCATATTACTGTTGTAATCGACCCTTCGGGCCGCGTCATGCCGCGAGTTTTAGGTACCCAGGTTGGTGATCCTTGCTCTTAGGATCTCGGTTCAGTCTTTGAGAGAAAGCTCCATTTGCTCCGGAGGCTTAGCTCTTGGTACGGTTTTCCCTGAGGTAGTAGATTCATGTATATTCAGGGGTATGGCGGGGCCCGTCCCGCTTGTTATTATTCCTGAGGTCTCAGTATTCACATACGTGGTTGGGTAAGAAGCCAGGTTATACAGTTGTACTTTTGATTATGTTTATAGTATGGAAGGCGGCCTTATCGGCCAGCCTGTGTTGTCTTTTGTTTACACATATGTTTATGTTGTGTATGTTCCGCTGCTATTCTCTGATGTATACCTGAACAGGGTGCCCAGGTAGGGCACCAGTCGCGGCCCGGGGTCGGGTCGTGACAGTGTTTCTAGCAACTACAACATACATGATCTTTGACAGGCAATTATGACTCAAAAAAGAAAAATTTTGGTGACTCAAAATAAACATAAAACAAATAAAAAGACTTAAATAAAACATAACATGACACACAAATAAAACACCCCCAAACTTAAATCACACATTGTCCCCAATGTGTGCAAGACTCAAAGAAAATAAAAGAAAAAGACACTTACAGACTTTGGCTAATATGGTGGTGGTGGCGGTGGATAATACTTTGAATTCCGTGAGGGGAGGAGCATTCTTGGTGTTTTGGTTTGGCGATAGGACCTTCGGCTCAGGGTGTCTTCCAGAATTCAGATTTTCCGTTGTGGCGCCGCGTTCAGAATCAGCGCGCGCGAAAACTGGCGTCGATCATTTGGCGCCGCGCAGAAATGGCGCGGCGCTATGGCGATTTTTCTGGGTATCCTTGGCTTCTCTTCATTTTTCGCCTTCCACATCCTTGGCTTTCACCTGTCAACACACATAGACACAAGAACCCAAGACCGTGAGACTGATCAAGATGAAATAAAATAAAAACAGAAATTGAAATATCATAATTAAAAACATTGGGTTGCCTCCCAAGAAGCGCTGTCTTTAACGTCTTTTAGCCGGACGCAAGTTCCTTGTTATTTTAAGGTATGAGAAGTTACCAAGTTCATGTATTCCATTTCATTGATCAGGTAGGGTTTTAACCTCTGTCCGCTTACTCAAGGCGCCTCCTCTCCCTTTTATTTCAATCGCCCATACGGGAATACTTTACCACCATGTATGGTCCCGCCCAACGTGATTTTAACTTGCGAAACAACCTCAACCTCGAGTTAAATAACAAAGACTGTTGTCCTTCTTGAAAGTCTTTTGGTATCAAATTCTTATCGCGCCATGCTTTCGCTCGCTCTTGTAGATCTTTGCATTCTCATAGGCATTGTGTCGGAATTCATCTAATTCGCCACCGTAGTAGCCTCCTCCGTCCCCGCCGTGGTATCCATGTTTAACTTCTTCATTGCCCAAGATGCTCTGTGTTCCAATTCCACCGCAAATGACATGCTTTACCAAAGACTAATTTATAAGGCGACATACCAATTGGTGTTTTGAATGTGTCCCAGATGCCCACAACGTCATCCAATTTGATAGACCGGTCTTTCCTCGAGCCGCTCACCTTCTTTCCAATATGCTCTTTACTTCTATTTGATACTTCCGCCCATTCGCTGGAGGTGATAAGCGGTTGTAGTCTGTGGTAAACTCCATATCGGAAAGCAATGAATTCACTGCCTATTACGTAAATGGCTTCGCCGTCGATGAGAGCTCTTGGGGTCGAACTCTTGTGAAAATATTCTTTTGGAGGAATTTTTGAACAATCTTCTGTCGTTTTCTTTGGTGGCCACCGCTTCTACCCATTTGGACACATAGTCAATCGCCGAAGGATATATTGATTTCAAAGGATGGCGGAAATGGCCCATGAAATCGATTCCCACACATCGAATAATTCTACTTCCAATATCCTCGCGAAGGCATTTCGCTTCGCCTTGAGATGTTCCTGTTCTCGACAATTATCACATCTCCGCACAAAGGTACGGGCATCCTAAAGAGTGTTGGCAATAGAATCCGCATTGCAATACCTTTGTTGTTGTTCTTGATGCCCCAAGTGTCCACCACATGATAAGGCGTGGCAATGGGTGAGAACTCGCATCTCTTCCTCCGTATACATCGCCGATGACTTGGTCGGCACGATGTTTGTATAACATTGGTTCCTCCCAATAGTAATGCTTTACTCGAATAAAACCTCTTCACTTCTTTGCCTTGACAAGCCCGGGGTAGTACTTTAGCCGCAAGAAAGTTAACAAAATCAGCGTATCAAGGTAAATTAGAATTCATACTTACTCAAAACAGTTGTTCGTCCGAAAGTGATCATTTATTTGCACATCCTCGGTGTTCGCTCTCGTGTTTTCCGCCTTGACAAGTGCTTGAATCAATTCTCTGCCTTTCTTATCACGAATTTCTACGCCAAATTCTTGTAGAAGTAGGACCCATCGAACGAGGCGAGGCTTCGCATCCTTTTTGTCATCAAGTACTTTATAGCAGAGTGGTCGCTGTATACTATCACTTTATTCCCGATCAAGTACGGCCCGAATTTCTCAAACGCATATACTATAGGTAGTAGTTCTTTTTCAAAGTTGCATAATTTAATCGTAAGGCCATTTAGAGTTTTACTAGCATAGTAAATAGATCTAAATACCTTGTCGATTCTCTGTCCAAGCACCGCTCCAATCAGCATAGTCGCTGCATCGCACATTAGTTCGAACGGAGCTCGCTTTGGCGCAATGACTATGGGTGCTGAAATGAGCTTCTCGAGCGCTTGAAATGCGGATAAGCATTCTTTATTGAAGTCGAAGGCAACCCCGTCATTAGCAATGTGGAAAGAGGCTTTGAGACTTTTGAAAATCCTTGATAAATCTTCTATAGAAACTCTGCATGTCCAAGGAAACTTCACTCCTTTTGTTGATACCGAGGTGGTAGATTTTCGATCACGTAAATCTTTGCTTTGTCCACCTCAATACCTTGGTTTGATATTTTTGTCCCAAGACGATTCCTTCATACTACGGTGACACTTCTCCCAATTTAGCACAAGGTTAGATTCATCGACCGCTTAACATCGCTTCTAAATGCCTTAAACACTCATCGAATGATGCCCAAATACGAAAAATCATCCATAAAGATCTCTATAGTTCTCTCTACCATATCCGAGAAAATTGCCATCATACACCTTTGAAAGTTGCAGTGCATGCAGAGTCCGAATGGCATCCTTCAATGCAAATGTACCAAAGGACAAGTGAACGTGGTTTTCCCGATCTTCCTGGCTATTGCAATATGATGATACCGAGTATCCATCCAAAAGCGAGTAGTTATGCCCCAGTCATCCAACATTTGATCTAGGAATGGCGGGAAGTGGTCTTTTGGTTGCTTTATTCAACTTGCGATAGTCAATGCAAATTCTCCATCCGGCGACCGCTCGAGGGTATAAGTTCATTTCTTTCGTTGGTCACCATCGTTATTCCACCCTTTTTGGCACCACTTGTCGGGCTTACCCATGTGCCGGATATGGGTAGATTACTCGTGCATCGAGCCATTTTAAGATTTCCTTTCACTACCTCTTTCATGTTTGGGTTTAGTCGCTTTGGGCTTCATGGACGGTCCGCTTCCTCATCTAGACGGATCTTATGCATTCGTTGATGGACTTATCCCTTTTATGTCCGCTAATGTCCATCCAATGGCCCGCCAGTGATTCTTTAGTACTCTTAGCGCTTTGTCAATCTCTTCGGTGGATAGTGGTATGAAATGATCACCGTAAGGTTTTTCTTCACCTAGGTATCGTATTGTAGATGATTGGGTGGGTTTTAACTCTAACTCGAGCCTTCTCGTGGATGGTAATGATCTTTCGGTACTGGCCCAAGCTCTTCATACTTCCTTGTATCCCATTTTTCATAAGCATTCATCCAATTTGCATACTCCATCGATCCGGATCGCTTCTACTATCATCATCCCACGTGGTCGTGATTTCTTCAAGCGTATCATCATACCCGAACTCTTTGGTCGACATCGCTTCTTCGCTAAGGTCAATGGTTGAGCAGCTATCCTGACCTCTCAAAAAGTTCTTTGCGCGAAACACATTGAAAATCACCTCTTCTTGTCTACTCGAAGCTTCAATTCCGTGAACATCAATGAGTGCCGCCCCGTGGCTAAGAAGCGGTCCGCCAAGTATGATGGGGATTCCATCGTTATCTTGTATGTCTAAGATAACGGTCGACGGAAGATGAACTTGTCCACCTTCACTAAAATATCTTCGATGACTCTCCGGATGAACAATTGAGCGGTCAGCTAACTGCAAGGTGATGTTTGTAGGTCTGATTTCTCCCATTTCTAGTTTGCAGAAAACTAGATAGGGCATCAGATTTATGCCTGCTCCTAGGTCGCGCAATGCTTTCTGACATTCAAACTTCCCAATAGTACATGGGATGGTAAAGCTTCCAGGGTCTCAGAACTTCCGAGGTAGTTGTTTCGTAAGATGGCACTACATTCCTCGCCAACATCACCGCTTCGTAATCCTCTATCCTCCTCTTTTGCTAAGCACATCCTTCATGAACTTGACGAGCTCGGATTTGTTCTAATGCTTCACAAACGGGATATTGAGTTGCAATTGTTCGAGGACCTCCACGAATCGAGAATTGCTTGTCGTGGTGCATGTTTTTAGTTTCTGAGGATATGGTATCATCACCTGGGGTGTGGTCGCCACACGTGGCCGATTTCGATTGGTTCGGCGCCACGACTTCGATCTTGGCGCCGGCGCCACTTTCTGAATCGCTTCGGATGCCGTAACCTTCTCGATCTCTCAGATTGTTCAGGACTTTCCGGCGCTTCGCTCATCGGCACGCGGCCACGCCGCGAACTCTCTATCTCCCTTAATTCGCATCCTTCAGTCAATTGTCGACATTGTGTTTCTCATTGCCTACCTCAGTGCAGATTGCTCTTCATATGTTTATTTGTTGAATATGATCGCGAGCTCGCTATTTGCGTTTCCAATTTCTCGCATGGTCATTCTTGTTTCGTCTATGAATCGATTTTGGTACCTCGTGGTCGAGTATAGTTTCTCTTAATTCCTCCCTCTCTTCCTCTATGGTTGGTTCTCTGTCATATGGACAGTAAAAATCCATATCTAAGAATTCCCTGAGATAGATCAAAAGCAACAAAGAATCACGCACTCGAACTTTTCAAGATAAAAATAAAAACGTAAAAATTTAAAATTAAAAACCAAATTAGAGATTAAAATATACCAAGTTGATATTGAACTAATGCCTAATCCAGAACGGCGCTAAAAACTTGATGCGCTAAGATGCACACACTTTAAACGCAAGTGCACGTTATCGTGACAAGTAGTATAGTCTTTGATAAGACCGAATATCGTCCTCTGGGATTAGGGTCAAATTACCAACTATCTATTTTCTAGTAACTATTTGGTGAGTTGATGATTGATTGGTTGTTTATAACTACGAATTATAACAGCTATTTAACTATAAAGGTTTACTTCAGTTGTGATGAGAATAGGTCATGTATCCTTACTATCCGCTATGTTACTTAATAACGCATTAACTTATGGTATTCTTCTTTTGAAGAAAGCAGGTTTACGAAATCGTTTTATACTCCCGTTAGGGTTATATAAACACTCAACCCCAGTATCGCACCTTACCTAACTTTCGCTGATAAGGATAACTTTATAGGAGGATTAAGAACAAAACCTAGTTGGCCACACGCACAATGCAAAATTAGGGTTGTTAAGCCTCTCATCAACGCTACATAAATAATCGAGGTATTTTCATCCCCAATCCAAGAATGTCTACCCAACTTACAAAAGATATTCACAATCCCCTTTCGTAACTGGATTAGAAATCATATAGTGATAATTAGTTGTCAATTAATTACCAAGAATTCAACTCAATTATTGGATAGATCTCTAAATAAGAAAAACAACCATAAGCATGCATTAATTTATAACATAAGTTTCAAGAAATTCAACATAGAAAGCCCTATAAGAGAATTAGTTCCAAGCCATTGACATGACAAGAACTAATTCCATGTTCATCATGCAAAACTGAAATAAAGAACAAGAAAGGGAAAAGAAATTACTAAACTAATGGTGTCCAATCTCCAAGCCAAAAAGTCTTGTGTTGTGCAAGAAGGGAACCTCAAAACCGCCTAGTGGTTCTCCTTTTATAGGCTGAAACCGCCTCAACTTTTCCTCGCAGCCGTGCCCAAAATCCGTCTAAAAATCTATTTTTGCGTCGGCGCGCTGCGCAGCAGCGCCGCGGGCGCCAAAGTTCGCAATCCGTCGGTGTTTTGGCGCCGCGCCTCGAGACCGCTGTCGAGCCGCGGCCGCAACTCCGTGGCTTCGGATGTTTAGCGCCGCGCCCTCGCATCTGTCTCGAGGCGCCGCGCGCGAGTCTTCGCAGCCTCTCGAATGGTGGCGCCGCCCCGCATTTGCTGCGAGGCCATGGCGCCGCTGTCCTGATTTTAGCCTCGTTCGCCACTTTCTCTGCTTTTTTCACCGAATCTCCTCTTTGCCCTCTTTTTGCTCCTTTTCCGCCATTTGGCCATTTTAACCACTTTGACTCAAAAGAAAGAAAAACTATCCTAATACGACACTTATATGTGCAAAATGGGACAAAAGACTAACTAAAAATGACTCAAAAGGTGTATATAAAATACACCGATCAAATACCCCCAAACTTAACCTTTGCTCGCCCTCGAGCAAAGATAGAAAGAAATAAAATAAAAAGACTCAAAGAACGAAAAATAAAAGGACTCCCTGCCATTGATCACTTTTGCTGCATAAATGTTAACTAGAAAAACATGAAGGTTAGCAGAATAATATGCAGGAACATATAGCATGAAATTTTCAGCACACTAACCACATGAAGCTAAATATTTCGCAAACTCATATTCATCATGCTTAATGGAAGTCAATATACTAAATCATGCATATAAATTCAAGAATTCCCATGGCATGCTTACTTGCTATTCTCCACTAATTCTAGATATGCATAAAAGAGATCTTCAGGACTTTAAGGGTTGTAATGTAGGCTTAGGTAGGGGTTGGTAAAGATAGGCATTTAGGCTCATTTTTTCTGTACCATAAGCTCTTTTGGCTTTTCAATTTTTCCCTTTTTCTTTTGATTCTTTCCTTCACTTCAATTCTATCCTTCCTCTCTTTTGTTTTGGGAGAGTGAAGTGTATTATACTAATAGGCACCCCCAAACTTAGGTTTTTGCCTCTTTCTTATTACTTTTCCATTGGGGTGCATCAAACTTGTTCACTCTTTTTGTTTCTTCTTTTTAACACAATGTACTCCACTATTTCATATTTTCACTTATGGTACAATTTGTGGGAATATAGGGTGTCAAAGAAAAAGTTTCAAATTTAGGCTCAATTGGTCGATTAGGGATATTTTTAAAGTACAGGATAGAAAAGAATGGTAAGAATTGACTATCAAAGAAATGCCTGAGTCATCTCCCTAACATGCATATCCTAACTATTTCGCCTCAAATAACAAGCAATCATAACACATAAGCATTTATCATTTAGCATGCATAATTCAAGCAAGAAACTCCAAATAGACAGATTCTGTGAGTTTTTTGGCATATCTAACCTAAGTGTTTAGATAGTTGCTTTAATTTCTTTACATTATTCCACCTTACTTCACTGGGTGTTTCTAGCAACTACATCATACATGATCTTTGACAGGCAATTATGACTCAAAAAAAGAAAAATTTTGGTGACTCAAAATAAACATAACACAAATAAAAAGACTTAAATAAAACATAACATGACACACAAATAAAACACCCCCAAACTTAAATCACACATTGTCCCCAATGTGTGCAAGACTCAAAGAAAATAAAAGAAAAAAAAGACACTTACAGACTTTGGCTAATATGGTGGTGGTGGCGGTGGATAATACTTTGAATCTTAGTGGGAGGAGTATTCTTGGTGTTTTGGTTTGGCGATAGGACCTTCGGCTCAGTGGTGTCTTCTGTAATTCAGATTTTCGTTGTGGCGCGCCCGCAGTGGGCGCGCGAAAACTTCGGGCGTCTTGATCATTTACGCCGCGACCGCAAATGGCGCCAAGGGCTTATGGCGATTTTTCCGGTATCTGGCTTCTCTTCATTTTTCGCCTTCCACATCCTTGGCTTTTACCAACACACATAGACACAAGAACCCAAGACCGTGAGATCGATCAAGATGAAATAAAATAAAACAGAAATTGAAATATCATAATTAAAAATATTGAGTTGCCTCCCAAGCGTTTTTAACGCTTTTAGCGGACGCAATTTCCTTGTTATTTTAAGGTATGAGAAGTTATCAAGTTCATGTATTCCATTTCATTGATCGTAGGGTTTTAACCTCTGTCCGCTTTACCTTGAAGGCGCCTCCTCTCTCTCTTTTATTTCAATCGCCCATACGGGAATACTTTACCACCGTGTATGGTCCTCGCCCAACGTGATTTTAACTTGCCTGGAAACAACCTCAACCTTGAGTTAAATAACAGCACCTGTTGTCCTTCTTGAAAGTCTTTTGGTATCAAATTCTTATCGTGCCATGCTTTCGTTCGTTCTTTGTAGATCTTTGCATTCTATAGCATTGTGTCAATTCATCTAATTCGCTTAGTTGTAGTAGCTCTCCTGTCCCGCAGTGGTATCCATATTTAACTTCTTCATTTCCCAGTATGCTCTGTGTTCCAATTCCACTGGCAAATGACATGCTTTACCAAAGACTAATTTATAAGGCGACATACCAATTGGTGTTTTGAATGCTGTCCGGTATGCCCACAATGCGTCATCTAATTTGATAGACGACTTTCCTCGAGCCGTTCACCATCTTTTCCAATATGCTCTTTACTTTATTTGATACTTCACGCCCATTCGCGAGGTGATAAGCGATAGAAAAGTGTGGTAAACTCCATATCGGAAAGCAATGAATTGGTATCTATTACGAAATGGCTTCCTTCACTGATGAGAGCTCTTGGGGTGCCGAACCTTGTGAAAATATTCTTTTGGAGGAATTTTTGAACAGTCTTGCTGTCGTTTTCTTTGGTGGCCACTGCTTCTACCCATTTGGACACATAGTCAACTGCTAGAAGGATATATTGATTTCCAAAGAATGGCGGAAATGGCCCCATGAAATCGATTCCCCACACATCGAATAATTCTACTTCCAATATCCCTTGCGAAGGCATTTCGTTTCGTCTTGAGATGTTCCTGCTCTCGACAATTATCACTTCTGCACAAAGGTATGGGCATCCTTAAAGAGTGTTGGCCAATAGAATCCGTATCGCAATACCTTTGCCGCTGTTCTTGATGCCCCAAAGTGTCCACCATGATAAGGTGTAAATGGGTGAGAACTCGCATCTCTTCCTCTGGTATACATCGCCTGATGACTTGGTCGGCACAGTGTTTGTATAACATTGGTTCCTCCCAATAGTAATTCTTTACTTCTGAATAAAACCTCTTCACTTGCTGTCTTGACAAGCCTGGGGGTAGTACTTTAGCTGCAAGAAAGTTAACAAAATCAGCGTACCAAGGTAAATTAGAATTCATACTTACTCGAAACAGTTGTTCGTCTGGAAAGTGATCATTTATTTGCACATCCTTGGTGTTCTGGCTCTCTGTGTTTTCCAGTCTTGACAAGTGCTCTGCAACTGAATTCTCTGTTCCTTTCTTATCACGAATTTCTACGTCAAATTCTTGTAGAAGTAGGACCCATCGAATGAGGCGAGGCTTCGCATCCTTTTTTGTCATCAAGTACTTTATAACAGAGTGGTCAGTGTATACTATCACTTTATTCCCGATCAAGTATGGCCTGAATTTCTCAAATGCATATACTATAGGTAGTAGTTCTTTTTCAGTAGTTGCATAATTTAATTGTGCGTCATTTAGAGTTTTACTAGCATAGTAAATAGATCTAAATACCTTGTCGATTCTCTGTCCAAGCACCGCTCCAACTGCATAGCCGCTTGCCTCGCACATTAGTTCGAACGGGAGCTCCCAGTTTGGTGCAATGACTATGGGTGCTGAAATGAGCTTCTCCTTGAGCGTTTGAAATGCGAATAAGCATTCTTTATTGAAGTCGAAGGCAACCCCGCCATTAGCAATGTGGAAAGAGGCTTTGAGACTTTTGAAAATCCTTGATAAATCTTCTATAGAAACTCGCATGTCCAAGGAAACTTGACTTTTTGTTGATATCGAGGTGGTAGATTTTCGATCACGTAAATCTTTGCTTTGTCAACCTCAATACCTTGGTTTGATATTTCAGGTCCCAAGACGATTCCTTCATTACCATGGTTGACACTTCTCCCAATTTAGCACAAGCGTTAGATTCATCGCCAGAAGCAATAACTAACTTAGATGCCTTAAACATTCATCCCAAATGATGCTCCAATGAAAAGTCATCCGTAAAGATCTACATAGTCCTCTCTTCCATATCTGAGAAAATTGTCATGTCGCCTTTGAAAAGTTGCGGGTGCGTTCTGAGTCCAAATGGCATTCTTACAAGTGGAAGTATTGCCAAAAAATGATAAATATTTGTCTTTTCTGATCTTACGCGGGGCTATTGCAATCTGGTATTCTGCTGAGTATAAGTAAAGCAGCCGTGATTATGCCACTGTAGTCAATAAACGTTCCCGTCCAGGAATAGACGAGGAAGTGGTCTTCCAGATTGCTTTATTGTTTCGCGATAGTGATAGATTCTCATTAGTGGCTGTTCTCAGAGGAATAGTTAGTTTATTCGTTAACCACATTTGTTATTCCACTACTTTCATTTCCATTATCTTTGGACACAGTATCAGCATGGAATGTTGCAAGGTAGTACTCATGCGTCAGAAACCATTTTTAGGATTTCCTTCGCACTACCTCATTGCGTATTTGGGGTTCGATGCGCTGGGCTTGATGGATGATGCTTCTCACCATTACGAGCAGTTTTGTAATTCTGGTTGATGGACTTATCCACTTTTATGTCTGTTGTGTCAATCCCGATAGCTTGTTTGTGATTAACTTTTAGTACTACTTGCGATTTATCAATCTCTTGGTGGTTAGGTGGCATGAAACTAAATGCTTGGTAGGGTTTTCTTATTTAGGTATTGGTATTGTAGATGATTGGGTGGGATTTTAACAACTCACGGGACGCCTGCGGCGGATGGTAATGATCTTCCAAAATTTTTGTCCGGCCTGCCGTACTTCATATGCCTTGTATCCCGAGCTTTTTCATAGCGTTAAATCCCGATTGCATACTCAGTGGTCTGGATGTTTCCATCGTCGCCCACGTGCGGTGATCTTAACTGGCGTATCGTCGTGACCGAACTCTTTGTTTGGCGTTGTCTCTTGATAAGATCGATGACGGCGTTCCATCTTTGGCCTGCGGAAAATTTGTTGTTTGAAGAATATTGAAAATCACTATTGCCCAAATCTACTAGAAAGCAGTCCCTTTGTGAACATCAGTAGAGCTTGTCTGTGGCTGAAAGATGCGTGTGATGGGGTTAAATGCGTTATCTTAACATACAAGATAACTTGAAATCGTGAGGAAAGATGAACTTGTCCACTTTTACCTAATACATGTTGATGACTCATAGCGGATGAACAATTGGCAGTGGCTAATTTGCAAGGTGTTGTAGGTTTGATTTCTCCCGTTTCTGGTTGCGAGAAAACTAGATAGAGGCGTCAGTTATCGCGCGCCAGTGCGCGATGTCTTTGACATTGTTTCCAATGGAATTAAATGGGATGGTAAAGCTCGAGTCTTGTAACCACGATGGTTGTCTGCAGCGGGATGGCACTCGTTCTTGGAGTTCTAACATCAGCCGTTTCGTAGTCATACATCTTGCTCTTTCTTAACCGTGCTGTGAACTTGGCGTAGCTCGGCATTGTTTTATTGTGACAAGCGGGATATTGATTCGCGTTGTTTGAGGACACAGAATCGGAAATTGCTTGTCAGGAAATCGTGTTTTTAACTTACGGGGATATGGTATAAATGGCAAGTCTGATTACCGCGTTGAGTCTTCCTTTCTCGATTCGGGTTACAGTGCGCGGCCACGATCTTGGCGGCAGCGGCCCTCAACTCACTGCACTGCCTCGGATGCCAGATCCTTCTGCACTGTCTCTTGTATTGTCATCGAACCATTCAGCGCGCCGCCAGCCACAAATATGAGCGCGCAGCTCTGCTGCTGAACTCTCCTCCGCGGAGATTCAGCAATATCCTTCAAGGTCAATCTTACAACGCATTATGTTTCCTCATTTTACTGATTACGAATTGCTTTCTTCCTTATGTTTCGCTGTTTGAGAACTATGAGTCATGAGCTCTGCTGTTGCGTTCCAATTTGTAGCCATTCTTGTTTCGTCTACTAGACTGATTTTGGTACCATATGAGCTGAGTATAGTTTCTCTTAATTCCTCCTTTCTTCCTCTATGGTTGGTTCTCTGTCATATGGACAGTAAAAATCTATATCTAAGAAATTCCTGAGATAAATCAAAACCAACAAAGAATCACGGCACCTCGAACTTTTCGAAACTATAAATAAAAACGAAGAAATGTAAAATTAAAAATTAAAAACAAATTGAAATTCAAAAATAGATCCTTTGATATTGAACTATGCCTAATCCCCGGCAACAACGCCAAAACTTGATGCGCGTTAGATTTTACACTTTAAACGCAGAGTGCGTTATGTATCAGTAAAGTATAGTCTTGGGTAAGATGAATATCGTCCTCTAGGATTAGTGTTCAAGTACCAATTATCTATTTTTCTAGTATCTATTTGATGAATTAATAAATGATTAGTTGTTTATGACAAAATTATAAAGCTATTTAAAGTATAAAGATTTGCTTTGGGAGTGATGAAATGGGGCTTCTATATATCCTCATATCAACATGCTACTTACTAATGATTGCGTGGTATTTTCTTTTGGAGAAAGCAGGTTTACGAAATCGTTTTATACTCCGTTGGGTTATATAAACACTCAACTGATATCTCCTTACCTTTCCGGTGATAAGGGTAACTTTATAGGAGGATTAAGAACAAAAACGGTTGACCGTCACGCACAATGCGCAAAATTAGGGTTGTTAAGCCTCTTATCAACTACATAAATAATTGAGGTATTTTCATCCCCGATCCAGAATGTCTACTGACTCGTATTCACAATCCCCCTTTTGAATCGATTAGAAATCATATAGTGATAATTAGTTGTCAATTAATTACGAGAATTCAACTCAATTATTGGATAGATCTCTCAATAAGAAAAACAACCATAAGCATGCATTAATTTATAACATAAGTTTCAAGAAATTCAACATAGAAAGTCTATAAGAGAATTAGTTCCTAGCCATTGACATGACAAGAACTAATTCCGTGTTCATCATCTGGCAAAACCTGAAATAAAGAACAAGAAAGGAAAATAAATTACTAAACTAATGGTGTCGATATCCAAGCCAAAAAGTCTTGTGTTGTGCAAGAAGAGGAACCTCAAAAGCGCCTAGGGTTCTCGCATAGGGAAAACCGCCTCGACTTTTCCCTGCCGGCCGGGCCCAAAATCCGTCTAAAAACCTATTTTTTTGGCGTCGGCGCCGCGGCGCTGCGCTGCGCCAGCAATCCGTCCGGGTGTTTTTGGCGCCGATATCTGGCACGAGCGCGCGGCTGCAACTCCGTGGCTTCCGGATGTTTAGCAGCGCGTCACAGCCTTGAATTAAGGCGTTAGTAAGGAACAATTGCGGCTGAGTTTTTCTTTTGAATTGAAGTGGGCTTGCTTTCCCGGTTCTTTTTAAATTGAATTGAATTCAGTTTCAACAAAAATTGCAGCGCCAGATTCTATTCCCTTTTATGCCTTTTCCTTTTACTTTTTTTCTTTTAAAATATTAACTAATTATTTTTAGACTAATAAAAATACCGAAAAAACTAAATAATTAAATTACAACAAGAAGTAATTAAGTAAGAAAAATACTAAAATCACTAGCTTATTTATTAAAATTTAAATTAATAGAAAATATATCTATATAAAAGTAAATCTTTTACAAATGAAAACAAAACTTATATATCTAAAATATGACCCTACATTTTGTAGTTTTTTTCAAAACTAAAATTTGTTAAAAATAATGTAGAAATAAAAATATTAAAACTGAACTTTTTTTATTTTATTTTTCTTTGGAACGAATGAAATTGTCATCCATGATACCATGTCAAGATATGATATAAATCATGTGAATAACATAGAGGATTGAGTTGTGTTCTTCTTGAAGGAATAAATCAATACCCTGCCAGTTAAATAATATCAAATAAAATTTGTATTTAATTTTGACTTTATATTTTGTATTTTTTTTGTAAAAATTAACTTGATATATATCATGTATGTATCGTAGAGGATAACATTATATTTTTCTTGAAATAGTGAACTATTCCTCTAGATACTCTGTCACTATATAATATATATCATTTCAGTATATTTTATACCATAATGGTATCATGGAGGATTGTTGAAAAGTATTTGAAGGACTGCATCAGTCCTGCATGATACTATCGTATTATATTTTATACCATGACTGTATCATGGAGGTATGTTAAAGATTATTTCATTGTAGTACTATAACAGTCATGCATGCTATTATCTCAGTATATGTTTATACCATGATGGTATGATGGAGGACTTTGACTTTTATTCAAGGACTTCGACAGTCCTTTATGATACCATCATGATATAAACCATCTTAATATATTCTTATACCATGATGGTATCATGGAGGACTGTTGAAGAGTGTTTCATTGCAGGATTACATGATACCATCTCATTATATTTTATACCATGACGGTATCATAGAGGACTAGGGACTGTTTCATTCTAGGACTTCAGCAATCCTTCATGATATCATCATTGTATATATCATGCACGTCATTCATTCATGATACCCTATTAGTATGTGATATATATCATATGGATATCATAGATGATTGAGTTGTGCTTTTATTGAAGGAATGAACCAATCTTCTATGATATTCTCTAAGTATATGATATACCATATGTGTATCATATAGGACTGATTAGTATTTTTTTGAATGAATAAATCAATCTCCTATGATATCATGTCAGTATCTGATATATATCATATAAGTATCATTAATGATTGAGTTGTGTTTTTATTAAAGGGATGAATCAGCCATCTGTGATACTTTGTCTGTATATGCTATATATCAGGTTGGTATCATAGAGTAGTAAGTACTTTTCTGGAAGGAACGAATCACAAGTCATGTATGATGCTCTCTCAATATATATGATATATATCATGTGAGTATTACAATATATTGTATCAATATACTTCAACTGCTACTGATTTGATATATTATGTGCTAAAATAAATTATATAAAAAAAATGATAATATATCAGTTATCCTTTTCATTGAAAAAAGATAAAGGAGCCAAAAGATTTATAAAATTAGATTATGAAAAAAATAAAAAATAAAGAAAACATAATTTGAAAAGAATTAAATTAGAAAAGGAGAAAAAATTAAATAAAAACCACCCAAAATTAAAAAAATATCAAAAAGGTGAATGAAAATAGATTATGGAGATAGAAAAGAAAATAAAAATAAATAAATGAAATTAAAAAGGGAAGAAATAATAAAGAAATAAAAATAAAAAATACAAAAATGAAAAAGAAAGAAGTTAGCATTAAATATGAAATCAAATTATGATGAAAAAGAAAACAAAATATAGTATGAAAAAAATGAACAAAAAAAGGAGAAAAAAAAAGAATAAAAGAAGATAAAATGAAATTAGAAAAGGAGAAAAAATAAATGAAAATCACTTGAAATTAAAAAAGAAAAATAAATAAAATAGCAAAAAAATTGAATGAAAATAGATTATCGAGATAGAAAATAAAAAGAAATAAATGAAATTAAAAAGGAAGAAGTAATAAAGAAATTTAAAAAAAAATGAAAAAGAAAGAAGTTAGCATTAAATATGAAATCAAATTATGGTGAAAAACAAAACAAAACATAGTATGAAAAAAATGAACAAAAAAAGGAGAAAAAAAAGAATAAAAGAAGATAAAATGAAATTAGAAAAGGAGAAAAAATAAATGAAAATCACTTGAAATTAAAAAAGAAAAATAAATAAAATAGCAAAAAAAGTGAATGAAATTATATTATGGAGATAAGAAATAAAAAGAAATAAATGAAATTTAAAAAGGAACATGTAATAAAGAAATAAAAAATAAGAAAATAAAAAAACGAAAATAAAGAAGTTAAAATTAAATATGGTGAGAAAAATAAATGTACAAAAAATGAGTAAAATAATAATAATAAAAAAAAAAGGAGATAAGAAGTTGAGGAATAAAAAAGAAAAGAAGAAAAAAAAGACAATTACCTACAAATGTTATAAGAAAAAGAACACCCCGGTAGCTAGAATGGAACACGCAGGGCAGGGATCTAGAGGTATCCCAAGAAGGGGAAGGGCTCGCTTAGCTAGCGAAAAGTCTGAAGAGGCGCAGAAGCAGAGCATTCTTATGAAGTCATTGACTAAGGAGATCCACAAAACAAGGGATATTCTAACTTTTCTGGATTGGCCTGCTTAAACATGTTCTTTCCCTATACACCTTCTTGCTATGTATTTTTTCCAGAGGGCCTTACCGCCCGAACCAGCAAGACTAATGTCTACTTATAAGATATTCACGACCAAGAAGTACTGGATTCTCTTTCGGATAGGCCCAGCGCCGGGCAGCTAAGTTGGTATGGAAGAACTGCTGCCATCCAAAAAATCTGGTAGAAATTCCACAACTCCGTATGGGCTCGACGAGGGCGGAAACTGCAATCAATTCTTCAGGTGACCTACCAAGGCCCCTTTCCCTAAATATCTTGGGAAGCGAAGAGGACGGCCCTTATGGTATCTCGTACACATTCCGACGATTGGCCGAGCGAATAAGTCAACTTCAAAGTGGATTTGTACGAACCCTAATGGAGCCAATGAGAAAGCAGTTGCAGGCGCGAGAAAGTTAAATAATGGGGAATAGAATGGAGCGGACTAATACTCAAGTGTTGGGTTGTGACTTGACTCGCCAGGGCTGGTAGAGGGATTTGATAATCGATAGGACTGGTGAATTTTCTCTTCCCTCGTAGGAAGTCGGTCCTGGTGGAAGATTTGATGGAGGAATTGGACGGGCCTCTACTTGAGCCTCCAAGGATAAAGGTACATGAACAGCCATTTGATCTCCATCAAAATCGGCATTGAATCCCTGCCCGTTGCAGATGAAATATGAAAAATCCATAAATTTAGAAGAATAGATCTGACTTAGAAAGGAATCGAATGACCCTTAGTGCTAAGGCATCCTCTACCCGTAGTAGAGAGAGAACCAATTTAATCTCCAGGAGGTCAATACTAGCGAGAGTCCCACAGCTACGCTAGTTCGTGGGTATGATTTTGCCATGGTGGACTCTACAAAAAGGGATTCCAATCCCAGTTTTTAGGGGGATCTGATCGAAAAACCGGCCGGCGCCCACCCGCCACCTCCCAAGCGGCTTCCCTCCAGTGCCGTATATCCTGTCTTCTTTCGTTTCGACCCTGATCTATGAGATGAGGAATCCCTCATAGCTAGATTCGACCAGTTTGTAGTGGAAAACCTCAATGACATAATCGTTAGACCAGGTGAGTAGGGATGCAGCTCCGTGGACCGCTCGTCGGGCCTGATAGGTGGTGGTATCACACCCTCTCTCCCCGCTTCTTAGTCTTATAGGATAGCTCACCTAGCGGGAGTCGTTTCGGTTGTATGCCACGAGGGATTTCCCGCCAGCAGTCTTCTCTTCCTATCACTTCACTTTGTTTCTCTTGTTTTTTTCTCTAAAGACGGGGATAAATTCACTTATTTCACACAATTCTTCTGGTTATGCCTCGCATCTCGGTCACTTTTACTTTTTCGTTATTTTGTAATCCCCATCCCTACCTATCTGACTAGGTAAGAGCTTTCTTGCTGTGAAATTTGTAGGGCGCCCCTTTTCTTTCTCAAAGTCAACTTTCTCCCTAATAAACCGAAAGGAAAGAAGAGACCTTTCTCGCTCAGCGCCTAAAGCGCACTATGCTCCGCTTCAACTTAGGAGAGTTTTCGGTGGAACCGGTGAACCACGCGAGCTGGTTAGATGCGTGGGACAGAGGGCTCGAATTGAGCCGCTATCCAATCAATTGCCACATACTTTTCTTTTATTTCCTCGAATTCGTACTCCTCCGGCCATCCCCTTTCTTCCATATACTTTCGTACCCTTTCTTTCTATTAGGGTTCCTGCTTCCATTAGTTTGAGGAAAAGCTATCACCTCATAGGAGCCCTTCATGCTCGGGTACCTTTAGCAGATTTTGTAACAACCGATTCGAGCACAACAGCCAAAGAGCGGATTGGCACAGCGGATTCGAGAGCAGTCTGATATCAAAGAGCGGAAAGGTGCTTACAACACAAAACATCCGGAAATATCCTACTATGAGGACAAAGAGAGAGACTCAACCTGGTGATGACAATCCTGATAACAAGAACACACGAGCACGACTAAGCCCTTCTCCTAAATTAAACAGAGAAAAGGAAGTAGTGCACTAGCAGGAAATAGAAGTTCGACCTACCCACCTACACGATGGATCCTCTAATGCTACGCCTACTTATTTATTTACGAATACTGACTGCTAACTAATCTCATTTAATAGCTATTCCATCTTGAGCAAGAGGACGATAGAAAAATTGTTCGCTTCCTTTTCTTCAAAGCAGGAAATATGCGCGATATTGGATAGTGTTTCCCCTAAAAATATAGCTCTTAAAAATTCTCAATACTGAAACCAGTATCCTTGCAAACCGTCCGTGCAGGACCATTTAATCTACAGCTACTTAATTAAAAACAAAATTACATTAATATGAATATCAAGAATCTGTACCTATAATTTGGATCTTTATGGTTCGATTCTTATAAAAATCTATTATCCCCATGCGAACCACCTTACTTCCAAAATATTAAGAATAAAATTCCTTCTTTAATGTGCCTGTAGTCATTTAAACTTTATTAAATTTATAAATTAATTGAACTATATTAAATTTAAGAAAATAGTATGATTAATATGGTCAATATGATTGGATCAATTGAAGGACTTCATTATGGGGACCATCAAAGACAAGTACGGTTCTCGCCAATTCTTCCGCTACATACGCCAAGCCATACACTTCAAGGATTGATGAGCTAAAGATGCCTACAGGTTATCAACCTTCAAAATTTCAACAATTTGATGGTAAAGTAAATATGAAGCAACATATTGCACACTTCATCGAAACTTGTAATAATACTGGAACCTATGGGGATTATCTTTTTAAGCGCCAGTGCGCTCTTTTCAAGGCAATGCTTTTGAACGGTATACCGACCGTAGGTTGGTTCCATTGATAGATGGGTTCAACTTGAATATTAATTTTTTAACCGCTTCTGTAGCACAAGGTGTATTATAAGCGTGGTTGAACTCACGAATACGCGTTAAGGGAAGGATGAACTCATTATTGATTTCATTAGTCAATGGAGGAATAAAAGCCTCAATTGCAAAGATAGACTTAGTGAGGCTTCTGGAATAGAAATATGTATGTAGTGAATGCACTGGGGACTTTTTTATATCCTACAAGGAATCTAGCCCAAGTCATTTGAAGAATTAGCTACGCGTGCTCATGATATGGAGTTGAGCATGTCTTCAAATAAAAATCAAGAGCCGCATATTTACGAGCATCCCAAAGGAAAGGATAAATTAGAAGTAAATAGAGAGGCCAGGTTTGTGCCAAAGTCTGAGTGAAAAGAGTCGATGAAGTTAATGTCATGCCATTAAAGGTCACCATAAAGCTAAGCAAGAAGCAAAGTGTGAAGATCACGTCTTTCTAAAATAATGTTGGCGAAGCTAACTTTAAAGGAAATGCAAGCAAAGAGTACATTTCTAGACTCCGATGTTCCAAAGAATATTTGAAGAACTCCTTGCATTGAAACTTATCGACTTACCCGAAATGAACCGGTCATACGGTCGGGAGGACTAATAATCCAAATTACTGAAAGTATCATCGGTTGATGTGTCACCCCATTGAAAAGTGTTTCATCTTCAAAGAAAAGGTCATCGACATGGCCCGTGAAGTAAAGATATTGCTCGAAGATAAGAAAGAAAGATCGAATCAAGTCTCTGTCACATTTGGTTCGCTGGATCTCGTAGTTTTTTGCAACTTTGTCGATGTACATGGATCTGGAGATATTTTTATTGCATCCACAACCAAAGATGATTAAATTTGGTGACTTCGACTCCATTGATATTAGCAAGCCATTGCACCTTCCTACGATGAATGAAGTAATAGTGAAGAAGAAATATTTAGAAGAAAGGCGATCTCGAGATGATCACAACGATGATGAAGGAGTGGATGCCAGTGATGCAGAAATCACGTTAACTAAAGATGATCTTTTGTTAGAGAAACATTACACAATCGCCCTTTATATATGGTTGGCTTTGTGCGAGGGCAAAAGGTGAATAGAATTATGATTGATGATGGCCTAGAGTCGATATTATCCAAATTCGCATTGTGAAAGAGCTTGGAATCTCAGTAGATGAACTATCTGAAAGTTGTCTAATGATTCAGGGATTAAACCAAGGGGAGAAAAGAGCTATAAGCATTGTCAAACTGGAAATCAATATGACTGATATGTGTTCAAGTGCATGAACGCATGTGATCGGCGAAGAGATATCATATAACATTTTGTTAGGAAGGTCATGGATACACGAGAACAAAGTGATTCCATCCACCTACCATCAGTGTTTTAAGTATTTTGAAGATGGGGTTCAAAACAAGATAGTTGATGATGATGAACCTTCGTAGAGATAGAAGGCTAATTTGTAGATGCAAAATTCAATTTAAAGAATCATGTCTCGAAGGAGGTCAAATTTGATAAATCCATTCCAATCGTTTACGATGGATATTGCAATAAAAGCTGATGTAACAGCTGGGAAGGTGAAGATCATGGTTGAAAGAAATCAAGTGTTTTCTGATATGAATAAGGTCCCGAAGATAAATATGGAATATTCAAGTTAGAAAGTGACTCATATTCTTCATTATGTCCTAAAGGTAAATAAGGTTGAAGGTCAATCTTCTAAGTCGCAGCATAATGTGGTAGATGGGTCGACTTTTCCTATAAAGCGAATCGATGCGCCAAGTCATCTCCAAAATAGGTGGAAGGGTTTATCAAATCATCAAACCACGATTTAAATGAATCACTTCTTAAAAAGCGCACAGATGTGGATTTTGACCCAAATACCTACAAGTTATAGGAGAAAGTTGGATATAATCTCAATGAACCTTCCAAATTAGGGAAGCTCCCACTAGAAGCAGTTGAAAATGGAAACTATAGCCTAAAACCTACTCAAAGAATGATGAAAGAGAAAGGGTATGTTGTCAAATAATCGTGTGAAGATTTGGGTTATAAACAACCATCACCAATACGCATCTCTATAAGAAGGGCAAGCAACAACTATATTACCACTAAAGAAGAGTCTATGGCGTCCAACAAAATGACTTTTGTGTTTGATTTGCTTATCAACCCAACTCCATGAACCGCTATGTTTAATAGGATAGGACCAATGAAAAATAAACACAAGCGCCAAAAAATAATAAGGATGGAAATACTTATGATGCCATAAGAAAAATATTTTCGAAGATTGCTCGAGTTTGATTCCTTCTAGAATGAGGTGAGAAACAAAACTTTTAATTTCATATGGAGAGGTCCTCAAGGAAAAATCACATAATATAGTCTATACTAATAAGCGTGATGAAGATGAGGAAAGTGTAGGATCATCATATCACATCGTTATCTGAGATGAGCAAAGTATCATGCATCATGTGAGAATTGAGGAGAATTATGTTGATATTCACACATATCATCACATATCTTTCAATGATGGTGAACCCCAAGAAGATGAAAACGCCAAAGATGCACCGTCTGAGTTTGAAGAAGGGATAAAGACAACGGTTGATGCATTAAAGGAAGTCAATCTTGAAATTGTTGAAGATCCAAGGCCCACATATGTAGTTGCCTCGTTAAATGTTGACAAAGAGAACAAGTATATTGACTTACTTATGGAGTTTAAATTGCTTTGAGTTACAAAGAGATGCTAGGATTAGACCCCAAAGTTGCAGTCCATAATCTCACTGTAAAATGAGGTGCTCGTCCTATTAAGCAAGCTCAACGTCACTTCAGACCTGAACTAGTTCCCTTGATTAAATCGGAAGTCAACAAGCTCATTGAGGTAGATTTCATTCGTGAAGTCAAGTATCCCACGTGGATTTCAAGCATCGTGCTTGTTAGAAAGAAGAATGGCCAGATTCAAGTTTGTGTTAACTTTAGGGATTTTAACAATGCATGCCCTAAGGATGAATTTCTTCTACAAATCATTGAGATTATGATTGACGCCACGATCGGATACGAGGAAATGTATTTCATGGATGGTTCATTTGGATACAATCATGTTTGCATGGTACCAAAGGATGAAGAGCTTACTGCTTTCCGTACTCCTAAAGGTATATATTGCTATAAGATAGTGCCTTTTAGTTTGAAGAATGTTGGTGCTACTTATCAACGAGCCATGCAAAATATTTTTGATGACATTCTTCATAAAAACGTCGAGTGTTATGTTGATGACTTGGTAGTGAAATTAAGAAAGAAAGATGACCACTTACAAGATTTTAGAATGGTGTTCGAACGACTGCGAAGATACCAAGTCAAAATGAATCCTTTAAAGTGTGCTTTTGGAGTTTCTTCTGGACCAAGCTTGCACAATGCTTTCGAGCATAAAATCTTATTTGATTAAACCTCCAAGATTTGTAGCTCCTATACCGAAACCCATTGATATTATATATTATGGCGCAAAAAGGTTAGTTGGAGCACTTCTAGCCTAAGAAAACAATAAAGAGAAAGAAAATACTTTATTACTCGAGTAGGATGACGCCACCGAACGAGATAAAGTATTCACCTATCAAGAAGTTATGTCCGAACTTGTATTCTCAATTCGTAAGATTACGATTACTTCCAAGCTCATGTTGTGCGACTCATCGAAAAGTAAATCCTATCAAGTTTGTCATGTCCAAACCCATCCTAAGTGTTCGATTAGCAAGGTGGTACCTCCAATTTTAGTAATTTGAAATTATGTATTGTAACACCTCATATTTCTGGGTAATGATTTGAGCACATAGATGTGGACAAGTGTACTCGAACCCCGAATAATTTATATTATACTTGCGTATACTAATAAGGAAATTAGTATGTAAAAAAATGTGATCCCGAAATAATTTTGGGATTAATAGGTGCGACGATAGGGATTATAATAATAATTGTATATCCCAAGGAGACTACGGACTAGTGTCATATTATGAGAATTGTGACATTGAGTACATGAAGGTTTTATAAGTCGTCAGGATTTAAGTGAATTGAGATCGGGAATTATTTGTGTGTATGATTAATTAATTGTGGGATTAACTATTAGTGGGGAAAATATCAAAGTGGAATTCCACGTGTAGCTTGTAAGCGTATTGCTGGAACAACTTAATCATTGCTGGCAGCTTCACATGCCTCAACTGATTTCCTCTCATCTTTAATATAGTAAAAAATCAATTCTCTCTTCTCCAAATACAGAGCCATCAATCCTTAAAGCTCCTTCTTAAATCCTTAAAACAACTTCTTCAATCTTCAAAGCCTCTTGAGAAAATTCTGGTTCTTGGAAAGCAATTATTCTTCCTTATAGGGGTAGGTCGTCATTAGTGACCCTCTGGGATTCTCGATCAATTAAGGGTTTTCTGCGAGCAAAATCCGTGAACCTTGCTCGTAAACAATTGGGGGATTTTCTGTAAATCTCTTGTACAACCAAAAGGGAGGGTGCATGGTGTTTTGGACTTCAATTCCAGTATAATCGAGACATAAGCAAGCTCGAACACAAGGAAACCAAGTCGAGACCTTGAAGTTTCGAATAGTTCATGGAATCGATATATGAGCCCTATTTTTCCATGTCGAAGGCCGGTATTGGTAAAAAATTATTCGATGACTCTCGTCGCAGCTTTCAACAAAGGTAATCTTTCTTATTCATGGTCTATACCAATTATAGAATCTGATTCTTACTAGTTAGGACAAGAATTGAGAATACTAAGTTGGTTGGGTATTATCGATTACGCGGGTATCGCTGGACCGTCGATACAAGTTGGGGGATTGGATGTATAAATTTCTGGACCATATCGAACTAGTGTATCAGTAAAGAGAAGGATTAGTAAGGGTTGGGTGTTCCGCCACATGTATGGGTTTCGATATAGAAGAAATATAGGTTCTACGCAGATAGGATGCTCGCTAGAACGCCCTAATGAAATCTGTTCTCAATATATTAATTTGTGTGTGATTTAAATCATTCATAGGATATGGATAATCATTCGTGAGAGCTTACAAGGATCCGTGGAAAGTAGAGTATTTTCGACGACAAGGTATGAAGACAACTCATTTATTTCTTTCTTTTAGCATAATTCTATGAACAAACGTAATCGTCATGTTACTCGATAACTTACTATACTCTTAGTAGTTAAGGATATTCATATTATTGAAATCTATGCTAAAACATATCTAAATGGTTACTAAGTCCTTGATAAGGCATATGGGATTAAGTGCTGAAACTGAGTTAATAAATAAGTGAGTATGTTTTAGTAGACATGTTGAAATAAGTCATTGCAGCGTTAAGTGAAAAAGGTGTCGACAAACAATTATATTAAAATGATTTTAGAATGTCATCTACATAGAAACTAAGATATAATTAATTTGTTTTACATTTTCTAGTTCACAGCTGATTAGATAAGATCTTCATAAAAAGATAAATTACTTACGGCCCATATAAAGATTAATTAGGCAATTCAGATATGTTACTATCAATCAGATGGTTCCATAAATGTTAGCCAAATGAGCAAGGATATTATTGTCGTCCTAAATTCAGAGAATATTGTCATTCATGCACATTTATTTGCATTGCATTCATATAACACTCTGGACCTCAAAGAAGCTATATGCACTACTATATATATATGAGAAATGGGGAAAAGGGAAAGGTGCTATATACGCACACCACCTGCAGTTGGTACAAACTATCACAAAAGAGCCCTAAGAGGCCAAAATGATGTGACGTGATGTGATGTGATGTGATTTGATGCCCACAGAGGCGATGTGATGTGATGGGACGGGTTGCTTGATCCGCAACACTAACATATATATATATATGGACCGCATTTGCATCATGCATACATTCATTAACCAACATATGGTGTGACACCACCAGATGCTATTATGGTAAGAAAGATTGCCGATGAGGCCGAGGTATATACATACTGCATTATGCATAACATTTAGACATTCATTAGGGACCTCAGAGGAAATTATTGTTGATCAGTCATTTCTATTTCAGATTATGATACATCTCTGTTATGCTAATTTATGCCTAACATACTCAAGACATCACCATCGACGCTCCTTTTTCAGGGGGACGCTGTGTTTTATGCCTGCAGGTTCATATTTAGAGAGTAACGATTCTGATTAGTGGGTTGCTGGTTCAGCTGATACTTGGAGCACTCTACTTATTTCAGAGTTGTGGTCTGGTCGTGGTATGTTCTTCTCTGCAGGCTCAGATATGTGTCACGTGGTTAGTTATCATATATAGCCTTATCGCCTTGGTGTATATATATATGGTTAAGTATAGGTCAGATGGTCAGCGTGCCCATTGGTCGAGTCCGGTGCCCGCCGCACTCTCTAGTTTGGGGTCGTGACAAATTTGGTATCGAGCATGTCTATCCTGGAAGTCTACAAGTCGTGGCTAGTAGAGTCTCGACATGAACGTGTCGCGCCACACCTATAAACAGGAGGCTGCAGGGAATTTAGGAATGATTTCTACTCCTTCATTATTTAGATCGTGCAGTAAAGGTGAGTCGTAAGAATTCAAGTTAACTCGTGCCTGTTACTATTTCGATAAGTGCCACTACCAAAAAAAGACTTTGGTTAAACCATATTCGTGTCCAAAGAATGGGTGACTTACTGACGAAAGATACGCCGTATGGGCAATATGATTTCGAGATTACGAGAAGTTATCCCACTTGTATACGGGGAGAGATAATGTAAGCTTGGGAGCGGAATATCTAAAAATATTAGAATATTAGACGGTCGCTGAGACCTTAGATATCCAAGGCCTTCTTAAATACGATATTCACGCTTGAGCTTCGTTGAAATAGATGATATACGTGATGATTGTAAATTGTGATTGTTATCTAAATATTTCTTTTAAAACCATTTTAAGCCTGTTTTGTTGATTCACGAGATCGTATCGCCACATGATTATATATTGGAATAGTCAAGCAATAATGGGCCATGTATGTGGAATGGTAAGATTACTATATCGTTAAATGTTATGAATATATAAATCTATTTTTATATGATCCAAAAGTGATGTAAGTATATTAGTTAAGATCGTATCCGATAGTCGAGTCGATTGTGTTAATTATGTTCCAACTTTACTAATTGTTTGTTCCGCCACCAGATATGCCTTAAATATGGACGGTACTAGAGATTTTAGTTTATGCTTAGGGATCCCGATAGGTTTTCCCCGATATTTGTCAATTTAAGTTATGATAACATGTGGATTAAAGTGTGTGATCTGGGTATAGTTGTATAATCACCATGTTAAGAATAGTTTTTACATGTTGTAGTACCACTCTGCTTAAATATGCGACTATAACTGGTAGTGACCATTCAAAATAACCTTACAGGTTTAAGAATGTCTTTACAAACTTGAAAAATTTACTTGCTAAATTTGCATGTTTCAGTTTAGCTTAATATATGGATCATATGTTGTTGTGTGGTGACAAGCCCAGCGTGGTCTTGCTAAGTCAGGTTATCCGATGCTATCACGCGCATATTATGCTTTAGACCCTTACCCTAATATATGATTATCGAGACCAAGAACGGAGGTGTCTGAGAGACCAATGTTGTTGCATTTTTGGCCTCAGACTAATATAATTTGCTATCGCTTCTATTTTCTCGAACAACGGTCGCATATCAAAAGTCGGTTGCTCCCTCTTATTGTAAAAGAGGAATACAT
This sequence comes from Przewalskia tangutica, assembly GCA_029844215.1. Lineage (NCBI taxonomy): Eukaryota > Viridiplantae > Streptophyta > Magnoliopsida > Solanales > Solanaceae > Przewalskia > Przewalskia tangutica. The sequence continues at coordinate 22,936 of JAQGDG010000302.1, read as the reverse complement.
AATGCATTAAGGATTAACACGGGCGTGATTGGATATCGAGCGGTTCGCCATATGCCTATTTTTGTAGCTACATATATATGTTACTTTCTGACATTTGGTTACCACACCGCCAGTGTTATAACTATTGAATCGTAGAGTCGCATGTTTATTTTACTATCTTTGTGGTCCGAATACACGATCGTCTTTTGTAAACTACAAGCGATAGCATGTTCATTTATATAAGCCCTTTACGCCTCTCTTATGACTCCTCGACAATTTGCTAGACAACCATTTGTATGTTTTACGTCACGACCGACTTCAGCAATCGGTGCCCTACCGGCACCCCTATAGGTATACATCGAGACAACCAACTAAGCTAAATAATCTCATAGACATACGTCAACAGAAGTAAGAAACAGCTAGCCATGTGGCCGCTTCTATATACATATATACATGATCCAAAATATCTACATCTTTGTTTTTACAAGTCCAACCCACAATGACTACAGACTTCTAAGAGTTTTAAATAAGATTAAGACGGACAGGCCCCGCTGCACTCGAATGTACATACACCAAAACACAAGGCCTGTACCTATATATCAAACTCCGGAACAAATGGAGCCATCACAAAAGCTGAGTGGAGATCCTAAGCTCTCGGATCACCAACCTGAGTACCTATCCCTGCGGCATGAACGAAGCCCACCGAGGAAAGGGGGTCAGTACGAAAGATGTACTATCACACCCCGAACCCCGGGCCCGTGACTGGTGCCCTACCTGGGCACCCTCCTATTCATACAATATAATATACCGCGGAAGATAAATAACACTCATTTTTTTTCTTAAAACCAAGGCAAAGCCGATAAGGCTGTCATAATATAAATCACCCAAAAAGGGTCTATACTGTCCAACAATGTAAATACAACTCTAGCCAGTCCAACCCATATATGAATACAGATCTCTAAGATTTTGGACAAATACTATGACGGGACAAGGCCCCGTCGTACCTCTGAATATACCTATCCATAATGACAAGCTCCAGAACATTGGAGCAATCCCAAAATGCTGAACAAGGATCCTAAGCTCAGGGATCCACAATCGTACCTAGACTGCGGACATGAACGCAGCCGGCGGGGTCGCATAACACGTACTCAAGTATGGAACTAAAATACAAAGACAAGAACAAGATCATAACTGCAAAAGAATGACAGGGCAAGTATGAAAATCAAATACCGATCCTACCGTGTCATATAACAATCGTGAGCCAATCAGATTTGTATCACCGCACTACTATAACACCGCACCACTTTCACATACGAAAGCTATGTCAAACTCGTGGACACCGCCTCAAAGATATAATATCACGTACATACTCGTGGAATACAACATCATCACAAGATGTAACGAGCATAATATATAACCGCTTATGTCAAATTTAGGACACATTCCTCAAAGTCATTATACAATTCTAACCACGGGTCTATTTCACCCGTGATAGTCACGTGGACCCGCATGAGGCAATTTCTCGCATAGGATTGTTTCACCCGCATAGGTCACGTGGATCCGCATGAGGTATTCTCGATACGACTATTTCACCGCATAGGTCACGTGGACCCGCATGAGGTATTCTCGCATAGACTATTTCACCCGCATAGATCACGCTGACCCGCATGCAGGTATTCCTCGTGATAGGACTATTTCACCCGCGATAGTCACGTGGACCTACACGAGGTATTCTCGTGATAGGACTATTTCACCCGTGATAGAACTATTTCACCGCATGGACCCCGTGGGCCCGCATGATAGTATATCCGCCATACTCGCATCACGGGTAGCAAATTCATGGAAATGTTTAACGCCTTGTGGTTTACCCCGCAATTATACTCAGAAGGTGTATAACGTCTTGGGGGTTTACCCCGCATTTATACTCATTGTTACACCCCGTAATTCTAGGACATGTTTAAGATAATATACGTAAGGAATCAAGACTAAAAATTTTGAACGAAAGAAAGAGTTGTGATTTCTAAGGAACATCTTCCGAACCTCAGGAAGAAAAATTGTCCGTTAATGAGAATTGGGTTCTCAGATTTGTTATTTGAGACTTTTAGAATTCATCGGAAATGGTGGAATTTTATTTTCGGAGATGGATACGTGGGGCCCACTCGGGAAATTTTACGTTTTTGTGGGGCCCACGAGGTTTTCGATATTTTGACGAATTATGGAATTTCGGAAAATAAAATATTTTAGACCAATGGGAGGGCGACACGTGTCACCCTCCACATGGGCTTGTTGGATGAAAAGAAATGGACCAAGTCAACTAGACAAGTGAGAGCTTGATATAATTGACCTCATCCTAGCCTTCCATTTGGATTAATCCTAGCCCTTAGTCTCTTTATATATTACTACTACTACTACTAGTGAAAGACTAGCATTCCAACACTTAGAAAAAAATCAAGAACATTGGGCAAGTTTGAGAGGCTCTCGGCCAAGCTCTTGGAAGGAAAGAATTTTTTTGCAATCTTGCTTCATAAATCACAATATTCAAACCCAAGGTCCCTAAAGGTATTCTAAGGATATCTCAACACAAAAATCCCGGAAAAACTACGCTTACGTTAGTCGCAAGATGAAAACCTAAGGTATTCTTCAACTTTGAAGTTGGAATTTGAAGAGAAGTTGTTTATGAACTTATGGATTGTTTGGAGTGATTGAAACGTAAAGAAGATGAGCTAAAGTGCTAAGGATCGACTTTTGATCTTGGATAAAATTTGGGCTTAAAGAGGTAATAATCTCCGCCTTGCTATCAAATTCAAGATTTCATGTCAGAGTAGTTGATAGACGAGCATGTGTTATATAGAATGAAGTTTGAAAAGATTTGGATCATGGTGTGATGTTAAAACCGAAAATTGGCATGCTAGCCATTAAAGTTGTTAGTTATAATCGTCGCATGTTATTAAGGAAAGGAATATAGTTGTTACAATTGGTTATGACTTATATAACATGTTAGAATAATGACTTGGATTGAAAAGAATTGAAAAAGGGCTTTATGTTGTATTGAATTGGTTGTGGCCGAGAATGGCCCTAGAAATTGGTTAAGTATGGACAATATAAATGGATTGTCTTATATTAAATTGTGGGGCGGAATTTTACACGTCATGTTAGGCGTGTAATCCCCTTTGAATTGCTGAATTGTTGAGCCTTAAATGTGGCGTATTCGTTGTTGATTTCGGGCCTTGAAAAAGGTGGAAAAGTACGTAGAAACAAAGAAAGTGCTGCCCAAATTTCTGTAGGATAAGAGACCTAGCACTTAGTATTATTCCACGTTAAAAAGGCTAGGAATTGATAGACGTATTATGGTTATTATAGGTTAAAGTACTACGTATAGCGTATTCTACTGAAGCGGTGGAATAACTATCAAGGTTGAAGTACTTTGGAACATTTTGCAACTTGTCGCTAGTCGTCGCGAGGTATGTGAACCTCTTCCTTCTTTTGGCATGATTCTACGTATGAAATATACTTGTGGTGTTATTTCATGATTCCTTCTACTCTTAGAAGTTAAGAGGTACATATGTTGATTTACTCTATGTAAAAGGTATGTCTAAGTTATCCTAAGTTCTTACCAAGTCTTATGGGGGATGTTGGTAAGAGTCGTTAGGAAGTATGTGGAGTCGGGGTGACCTTGCTAATTTACTGCACTAATAAGAATAGGTATCGAACAAGCCATTGCAGCGTTAATAAAAATGTATGGACAATCAATTATATTAAAATAAGTAGAATTCTCCATCTGCATAGAAACTAAGATAAGACAAAATTGTATTACATTTGCTAGATCATGGCTGTTTTAATAAGATCGTTATAAACGAGTATAACCTATTCACAACTCATAAAAGTATATGTTACTTAATTTAAAAGAGTTTATGTTATGAAGTTTTAAGACTATGAACCTTGATTTCTTAAAAGGTTATGAGACTTTATTTTTCATGTTATGGGACTTGATTTCTAAAGTATAAGCGACGTGAGTTTAAAGAATATATGATACGAGGTTTTAAGACTATAAGCCTTAGATTTTATAAGTGGAAATGACTTGATTTAAAAAGTATGGCTTTTTGATTTATTTCAAAGGATAAGAAGATTGATTTCAAAAGAGTATGTAACTTGAGTTTTAAAAAGAAGAAATTTATTGATTTAAAAGAGAAGGAGTTTTATGATTCTTTTTAAGTATGTATGTACGTAGTACTTTTGGGTTTAGTTTCCCCAATGTGATAAAAAATAAAAGTGTCTTAAGTTCTCTAAAATGAAAGGTTGTTATAATAGCTTTATGGGAAGTTGTTATAACAACTTAAGAGGAAGTGAAAATGTGGTTTAAAATGTTATGTAAGGAAAATCACACCGAGCCTACAAATAGGCCGGGTTATGTTATGAGATACACCGAGCCTACAAATAGGCCGAGTTATGTTATGAGACACACCGAGCCTACAAATAAGTCGGGTTATGTTATGAGATACACTGAGCCTACTCATAGGCCGGGTTACGCCATATGCACTGAGCCTACACATAGGCCGGGTTACGTCATCTTACACCGAGCCCCACAGGCGGGCCGGGTTATGCTACATGATTCCACAGTACACCGAGCCCCACAGGCGGGCCGGGTTATGCTACATGATTCCACAGTACACCGAGCTCCACAGGCGAGCCGGGTTATGCTACATGATTTCACAGTAAACCGAGCCCATGATTCCACAGTACACCGAGCCCCACAGGTGGACCGGGTTATGTCACATGATTCATCAGTACATCGTGTCCCACAAACGGGCCGGGTTACGTTATGTAAGGAAAGTTACACCGGGTCCCTCCATAAAGGGTCGGATTATGTTATGTAAGTTATGTAAGTTATGTGGAAAAACTTGATCAAATTCTTAAGTATGTATGTAAGAATATGATGTTAATTCTTATTGAAAGAAGAAAAAGAACGATTAATGTACGATTTATTTCATGAGTTAAAATGGCACGGTAGGATCTGGTATTTCATTTTTATACTCGCCTCGCTATTCTTTTTACGCTTATGATTTGGTTATCGTGATCTTATTCCTGCTCCATACTCGGTACTGTTAGATCGATTCTTCTCTGGTCAGTCATGCTCACAGTGTTAGGTACACAGTGTTAGTGATCCTTGCTCTTATGATCTCTTAAGTTTTGGGAAGAAGCTCCATTTACTCCGGAGGCTTGTTTTTGTACGGGTCCTCGTTGTTGTAGATTTATGTACATTCAGTGGTACGGCGTGGCCTGTCCGCCCTAGTTGTTATGTCCAACTCTTAGAGGTCCAGAGTCATATATGTGGGTTGTACTTTTAAAAGACGCAAGTCCTTTTGTTATGTATGTATGTATGTATGTATGGTGGCAACCTTTTATCGGTTTTGCCTTTGTTAAAAAATGAGTGATCTTTATCTTCCGCGCTTTACTTATGATGTATAAATGTATGGTGCCCAGTAGGCACCGCCACAGTGCCCCGGTTCGGCCGAATAAAAGTGGTATCAGAGCGCTTAGTCCTGAAAGTTTCTTCGCACCGTGTCTAGTAGAGTCTTCGTTATCGGTATATTGTGCACCACATCTATAACCAGAGGCTATAGGACATTTAGATTGATTTCCATTCTTCTCACTCCGAGATCGTATGCGATAGAGGTGTGTTGTTAGGGTAATCTCTCCTAACGTGTTATCGTGATCGCAATGCAGAAAGACAACAATGGCTCGAAAGGATTATATGGATTGGGTATCCGTGTTGGTAAAATTATCGATAGATGGTATTATGATGACGTATATCCGAGCGTATTTACTTAGGTTTATATGTGTTGCCTATAATGAATATGAGTTACCATAAGTTGATAAAGTCTTGATAAATACTTGGAAGCGTGAACAGTTTATCGAATCTACACCTAGGCTTTATGATGCATCGACTTGGAATAGTCAAGGAATGAACGGTCCGAGATCGTGATAGACTCTTAAAAGAGACCATGTTTTATTGATTCGATAAAGATACCACGTTGTTAGATTAAGTTGTGTTACGCTTAAGTGATTATGTGAATAATAATGGTACGGAGTAATTAAAGTCATTGTGATTAAGACAACAAGATTTTGCGATTTTGAGAAGCTACATTTCCGTATGTGGACCGATAATGAAAGCTCTGAACAGGAAAAAATTTTGTGAACCTTAAAATATTGATTACCACGAGACCTTAGAGGTATAAGGCCATCTCGTAGTAAGATTTATTTCATCAAGAATGAGAATTAAGTGCGATAACGGATCGGGTTAGGGCTGATTACGTCAACCCGTAGCCCGGAATAGAATGGGTCACTGGAGGTAGTCCCGATATGTGATAGGTCACGGTGTAAGCCTCAAGTTTAGTTAGTCGTCAGACGAGTTCGTGGACGCGCTCCACCGAACCGGTCTCGAGAACCAAAAATGACCAAGTTAGGATATAGTAACTCCAAGGATTGAGAACAAGCAATATTTGAAATTATGTACTAGAAAAGGTTTAAAGTACGAGAGAGTAATGCACAAGTAAGAAATGAGAGAACAAGGTTTGAAAGAATTGAAGTGCTTATAGTTATGACTAAAGAAAAGTACGAAAAGAGAATCCTTTAGGCCATGAACGAGTAGTAAATAGTGATGATGCACACTTTGGATTTGATTCTCGCTTGGCTTATGACGGACGGATATGCATGCGATGACAGGGCCATGCGTGGCATACGTGATTATGTTGGTGGAAGTTAAAAGCGACTATGCGATATGCGCTTAGATTGAACTCGAAAGAACATTCGGACGAATGTTTCTATGGGGAAGAATGTTACCCGTAATTTCGTGACATGTTTAAGAGAATGTACGTAAGGAATCAGACTAAAAATTTGAACGAAAGAAAGAGTCAGGATTTCTAAGGAAAATCTTCCAACCTCGGGAAGGAAAATTGTCATTTAATGAGAATCAGTTCTCGATTTGTTATTCGAGACTTTGAATTCATCTAAATGGTGGAATTTTATCTTCTGAGATGGATACGTAGGGTCCACTCGAAATTTTACGCTTTGTGGCCCCCACGAGGTTTTGATATTTTGATTTAATTATGGAATTTCGAAATGAAATATTTTAGACTAACGGGAGGCGACACATGTCACCTCCACACGGGCTCATTGGATGAAAAGAATGGACCAAGTCAATAGACAAGTCGAGCTTGATATAATCGACCTCATCCTAGCCTTCCATTTGGATTAATCCTAGCCCTTAGTCTCTTTATATATTACTACTACTACTACTAGTGAAAGACTAGCATTCCAACACTTAGAAAAAAATCAAGAACATTGGGCAAGTTTGAGACGCTCTCGACCAAGCTCTTGGATGGAATTTTTTTTTTTGCAATCTTGCTTCATAAATCACAATATTCAAACCCAAGGTCCCTAAAGGTATTCTAAGGATATCTCAACACAAAATCCTTAAAAACTACGCTTACGTTAGTCGCAAGATGAAAACCTAAGGTGTTCTTCAACTTTGAAGTTGGAATTTGAAGAGAAATTGTTTATGAACTTCTATGGATTGTTTGGAGTGGATTGTAAAGTAAAGAAGAGGAGCTAAAGTGCTAAGGATCGACTTTTGATCTTGGATAATATTTGGGCTTAAAGAGGTAATAATCTCCATCTTTCTATTGAAATTCAAGATTTCATGTCAGAGTAGTTGATAGATGAGCACGTGTTATATAAAATGAAGTTTGAAAAGATTTGGATCATGGTGTGATGTTAAAACCGAAAATTGGTATGCTAGCCATTAAAGTTGTTAGTTATAATCGTCGCATGTTATTAAGGAAACGAATATAGTTGTTACAATTGGTTATGACTTATATAACATACGTTAGGAATAACGACTTGGATTGAAAAGAATCAAAAAGGGCTTTATGTTGTATTGAATTGGTTGTGGCTAGAATGGCCCTAGAAATTGGTTAAGTATGGACAATATAAATGGATCGCCTTATATTAAATTGTGGGCGGAATTTTACACGCCCCGTTAGGCGTGTAATCCCTTTGAATTGCTCAATTGTCGAGCCTTAAACGTGGCGTATTGGTTGTTGATTTCGGACCTTGAAAAGGTAGAAAGTACGAGAAACAAAGGAAGCGCCCAAATTTCAGAGAATAAGAGACCTATCACTTAGTATTATTCCATGTTAAAAGGCTAGAATTGATAGACGATTATGGTTATTATAGGTTAAAGTACTACGATAGCGATTCTACTCGAAGGGTGGAATAACTATCAAGGTTGAAGTACTTTGGAGCATTTTGCAACTTGTCGCTAGTCGTCATGAGGTATGCGAACCTCTTCATTCTTTTGGTATGATTCTACGTATGAAATATACATGTGGTATTATTTCATGATTCCTTCTACTTTGAATTTAAGAGGTACGTATGTTGATTTACTCTATGTAAAAGGTATGTCTGTTATCCCAAGTTCTACCAAGTCTTACGATGCTGGTAAGAGTCGTTAGTAAGCATGAGCTCCAGTGACCTTGCTAATTTATCGCACTAATAAGAATAGGTATCGAACAAGCCATTGATCGTTAATAAAAATGTATCGACAATCAATTATATTAAAATAAGTAGAATTCTCCATCCGCATAGAAACTAAGATAAGACAAAATTGTATTACATTTTCTAGATCACGGTCGCTTTAATAAGATCGTTATAAACGAGTATAACCTATTCACAACTCATAAAAGTATATGTTACTTAATTTAAAAGAGTTTATGTTATGAAGTTTTAAGACTATGAACCTTGATTTCTTAAAAGGTTATGAAACTTTATTTTTCAAGTTATGGACTTGATTTCTTAAGTATAAGTTTACATGAGTTTAAAGAATATACGATACGAGGTTTTAAGACTATAAGCCTTGATTTTATAAGTGGAAATGACTTGATTTAAAAGTATGGCTTCTGATTTATTTCAAAGGATAAGAAGATTGATTTCAAAAGAGTATGTAACTTGAGTTTTAAAAAGAAGAAATTTATCGATTTAAAGAGAAGGAGTTTTATGATTCTTTTAAGTATGTATGTACGTAGTACTTTTGGATTTAGTTTCCAATGTGATAAAAAATAAAAGTGCCTTAAGTTCTCTAAAATGAAAGGTTGTTATAATAACTTTATGGGAAGTTGTTATAATGACTTAAGAAGGTGAAAAGGTGGTTTAAGATGTTATGTAAGGAAAATCATACCGAGCCTACAAATAGGTCGGGTTATGTTATGAGATACACCGAGCCTACAAATAGGCCGTTATGTTATGAGATACACCGAGCCTACAAATAGGTCGGGTTATGTTACGAGATACACCGAGCCTACACATAAAGCCGAGTTACGCCATATGCACCGAGCCTACACATATGTCTGTTACGCCATCTTACACCGAGCCCCACAGCGGGTCAAGTTATGCACATGATTCCACAATACACCGAGCCCCACAGGAGGGTCGGGTTATGCTACATGATTTTACAGTACACTGAGCCCCACAGGCGGGTCGGGTTATGCTACATGATTCCACAAGACACTTGAGCCCCAGCGGGCGGGTTATGCTACATGATCTCCACAAGACACCGAGCCCACAGCGGTCGTTATGCTACATGATTCCACAAAGACACCGAGCCTCATAGGCGGACCGTTATGCTACATGATTCCACAAGACACCGAGCCCCACCGCGGGTCGGGTTATTTCACATGATTCATCAAGACACGCGTCCGAAACGGGCCGGGTTACGCTATGTATGGAAAGTTACACCGTCCCTCCATAAAGGGCCTGATTATGTTATGTAAGTTATGTGGAAAACTTGATCAAATTCTTAAGTATGTATGTAAGAATATGATGTTAATTTATTGAAAGAAGGAAAAGAACGATTAATGTACGATTGATTTCATGAGTTAAAGTGTACCAGGATCCGTATTTCATTGTTATACTTTCCGTAATTCTTTTTACAATTATGATTTGCCATCTGACCTTATTCTGCTCCATACTTGCACTGTTGCATCGACTTTCGGGCGCATGCCCGCAGATGTTAGGTACACATGTTGGCGATCCTTTCTCTTAGGATCTCTGCTCGCCATGAAGAAGCTCCATTTACTCCGAGGCTTTTTTGGTATGGGTCCTCATATTGTAGATTTATGTACATTTAGGGGTACGGCGTGGCCCGTCCCGCCCTAGTTGTTATATCCAACTCTTAGAGGTCCTGTAGTCATGTGGGTTGTACTTTGAAAAGATGTAAGTCCTTTTGTTATGTATGTACGCATGGCAAATTTTGCTTTTGCCTTTGTTAAAAAAAAAGAGTGATATTTATCTTCGCGCTTGACTTATGATGATAATGAAGTGGTGCCTGTGTAGGCACCACCACGGTCCCGGTTCGGTCGTGACACTCATAACACTAGCACCAATGGCTATCATGGACAACATATACAAGTTAAGATAACTTCGACTCCCATCATCATAAAATGAATAAACCATTAGTTTAGCAAACCAAGACAATACCATGCCTTTCTTTTTTAACAAACCAAGACAATTTCTATGCCTTCCTTTTTAAACAAATCAAGACAATACCATGCCTTCTTTTTCAAAAATTCAAGACACTTACCATTTAAGCAAGCCAAAGTACTATCAAGGCACTAACACACCTTACATCACTAAGGATTAAAGTCCATTTCGGCAATGTACGTGAGCCGTACATTCACTTTATAAACTAAATTTCCATTTTAGGAAAACCCAAGTACTACATGTATCGTTAGTAAGTAGATCCAATACATGTATCATTTTGAAACCATCATTTACTTAGATCGAGACACTTATCATTCCAAGTATCTTTCTAAGATATGATTTTGGCAAATCAAGGTACTAGACTCGACGTGCTACTTTAAAACATATTTGAACATCAAAGTGCTACATATCATGTATTATATCGAGGACTTAATCATGGAAATTCTTACACGATTTCCTTAAAACATTTTAAACCATCCTCGACTTTCCACAAAACTTGTTATAACAACTTCCCATAACGCCGTTATAACCACCTTCATTTTAGAAAACTAAAGTACTACCACGCTTTCCTTTTTAATACAACCAAGGAATTATCATATCATGTAAGTGGAATTGAACCCAAAGTACTTTGTACATCTATTCTTTATAAAAGAATCGTTTTCATGAAATATTAGTATGCTGACCCAAAAGTACTTTCACTATTAAAACCAAGTTACTTACTCTTTTAAACTCAAGTAACTTATACTTTTAAAACGTAACTTATGCCTTTAAATCAAGTTACTTCCCCTTTCAAAATCAAGTAACATATACTTTTCAAAACCAAGTCTCATGTACTTACAAAATTAATACTTTTATGAGCCGTGAATAGGTTATACTGCTTATAACGATCTTGTTAAATCATCCATGATCTAGAAAATGTAATACAATTTTGTCTTATCTAGTTTTTACAGATGGAGAATTCTACTTATTTTAATATAATCGATTGTCGATACATTTTGATTAACGCCGCAATGGCTTGTTCGATACATATTCTCATTAGTGTAGTAAATTAGCAAGGTCACTCGACTCAATACTTCCTAACCACTCTACCAACATCCCCATAAGACTTGGTAAGAACTTATAAATATTCTAGATACGCCTTTAGCATAAAATCAATAACATGAATACTTCCTATGACAAGGAAAGTATACTCAAGAACAAGTCATGTATACTCCAAACAACAAGGCAAGTATACCACAAATAATTGCCTCTATCAATATCATACTTACTATTGTAAGACTTATACCAAATAATTGCCCTCTAATTCTACGGAAAATCGGCAAAGACTTCCTTTGTTTCTACGCATTTTCCACCTTTTCTAAGGCCCGTATTCATCAACCAACAAGCCACATTTAAGGCACAACCAACAATTAACCAAATGGGATTACACGCCTAACTGAAAGTGTAAAATTCTGCCCCACAATTTATATAAAACAGTCCGCAAAACAGTCCACAATTAATCCATTATTAAGGGTACAATGTGAAGCCTTTAACACTCTTATTCTTTAGACTTCCATTAGCCAACTACTACATTAATCATGCATGTTTAGGGGCTGATTTTCCAGCATAATAACACCCCAAAACAGTCCATAAAATGACACAACGACGTCTAACAATTTTAGGCAGTTTTCGGCTAACAACAACTACAACAATACAAAGTCCTTTCCTTAATTCCTTTTAACCCAATTCCCATTACAACATGTTATATAAGTTATATAATCTATATCCAACAATATTTCTTCATTATATAACATGCAATGCGTGAAAATAACGACAATAAAAATCAACAAATCTATTGTCGATAAAAGTGCTACTCGCCCACTCTTCCAAAGTAGGGTACGCACACTTTATTTTCCATATCTTCCTTAATAAAAGTTCATATATATACTATAACAATGAGTAATATCCAATTATCGCGAAAAGAAGTTAATCATTACCCCATTTTTGTGCCCAAAATGTCCCGGCAGAATGCTACGCTTTGGTCCGCAGCTGCTTCGCTTCCACTTCTTCAAGTTCCAATCACATATATGTATTCTCTACAACCTTAGGAGAAACTTCTTCATGTTTTGCTTCCAAAAGTCGACTGAAACCCCTAGGTTTCATCACCATTCTCGCCCAATGAAGATTCGAGGTTAATGGTGTGTTATCTTGGCTAATCACTAGGTTAGGGACCCTAATAATGTGTTAATAAACTAATTTGGAAGGTTTAAGAATTTTTGTTCAAGAATCTTAGACAAAACCGAGAGCAACAATATAGAAAGGGAAATATATTTCTTGAAAATGTTCTATGTTAAGACTTGCCTTCCACCTCCTCTCTTGTATATATAATTATCTCTAAGGTCGATGCTTGACATGTTGTATGGCCTTATTGTAGCAAGACAAGTGGAGCGACCCACCTCCACTTGTCTCCAAAATATCTAAATGGCCAAAGTCTTCCAAGACCAAGACAAAGGGTGTGCCACGTGTCACCCTACCATTCGCCTAAAATATTTTCACCCTAAAAAGTCCATAATTGGCCAAAATATCGAAAAACTCGCAGGCCCCACAAAATTATAAATTTCCTGGGCCCCATACGACCAAATCCAAAATAAAATTCCATAATTCTAATATATTCTATGAGTCCCACATACCAAATTCGAGAATCATATTCCAATTAATGAACCTTTTTCCTTCACGAGGTTCCTAGATTTTTCCTAATTTTTCATTCTTTCTAAAATTCAAATCCTAATTTCTCACGCACGCTCTTATCTCAAATCGTTGGAAATACTTTTGGTGTAACATTCTTCCCCTTAGAAACATTCGCCTGTAATGTTCATACTACGCTCAATCTAAATGCATATAGGTATAGTCTCCTCGAACTACACCCTCTCGAAACCAATCATGCCACATATGGCCCTAATGCATCACACTTGCATATACATAAATCATAAGCCAACCGAGGAATCAAATCTGTGGTGTATCACCACTATTTACTCCCATTTACGGCCTAAAAGGATTCTCTTTTCGCATTTCATTAGTCATAACTATAAACACTTCAATTCTTTTAATACTTGTTCGCTTTTTCTTACCGTTGTACTCTTCTCAGCTTCCAAACTCTTCCTAGTACACGACATAATTTCAAACACTGTCAGCTTTTCCAAACCTCGAATTACTACATCCAACAATTTAAGGTCATAATACTTGATTCAATTTCTTTAAGGCCATTCTCTACCCTCACGACCGATCCCGTGGAACGCTGGCCCACTAACCCGCATAACGATTAACTAGACTAGTGGCCTTGCACCGCGACCCTATCACACGAAGTGACCACCTCGAATCGACTTACTTCATCACCACGTTACGTTGACCCGTAATCGTCCACAACCCACCCATCGCCACACTTAACTCTCATTCTCGGTCCGAATAAATCTTACTACCCGAGAATGCCTTGTACATCTAAGGTCTCGGGCCATCAATATTCTAAGGTTCACAATTTTTCTATGTCCCAATCTTACATTATCACCCTACATACGGAAATATAGCTTCTCAATATCTCACAATCATGTTGTCTTACTCACAACAACTCAATATTATCCGTATATAACACTTAAGCATATCACATAACTTAACCAATTTGATAAACCATAATCATTCTAGGCAATACACATACGGCCCTAAATAAATACGCCGCAGCATATACATCATCATAATACCATCTATACGATAATTTTACCAATATGGATACGCAACCCCTATAATCCTTTGGGCCACCGCTGTCTTTCTCATTGTCACGCAACCACAATAACACGTTAGTAAGAGACTACCCTAACACACATCTCTATCGCACGATCTCATGAGCGAGAAGGCGGAACCAATCCTAAACGTATTATAGCCTCATGTTTATAGACGTGGTGCACAACACACCGATAAACAAGACTTACTATACACTATTCAGACATTCCGAGGACTAATCGCCTGATACCACTTTGTCACACCCCAACCCCAAGCTCATGATCGGTGCCCTACCCGGCACCTCCTATTCATACAATAAAATATACCGCGAAAGATAAATAACACTCATTTTTTTTCTTAAAACCAAGGCAAAGCCGATAAGACTGCCATAATATAAATCACTCAAGTGGTCTACACCGGCCCACCGATGTAAATACAACTCTAGCCACCCAAATTCACATACGAATACATGCACTTCTAAGATTTTGGACAATACTATGACGGACAAGGTCCCGCTGCACTCAATATACCTATCCATAATGACAAGCTCCAACATCGAGCTATCCCAAATGTCAACAAGGATCCTAAGCTCACGGATCCACAATCACAGCACCTAGACCGCGGACATTTAACGCAGCCTCCCGGGCGGGTCGCGATAACAGTACCAAGTAATGAACGAAAATACAAAGACAAGAAACAAGATCATAATCAGACAAAAGAATGACAAGTGGGCAAGTATGAAAATCAAATATCGATCCTACCGTGTCATATAACAATCAAAGCCAATCAGACTAGATCATCGCACTACTATAACACCGCATCACTTTCACATACGAAAGCCACGTCAAAATCGTGACACCGCCCTCGATATAATATAATAAGCATGCTCGTGGAATACAACATCACCACAAGATGTAACGAGCATAATATATAACCATTTATGTCAAAGTTAGGGACATACGGCCTCAAAGTCATTATACAATTCTAACCACGGGTCTATTTCACCCGATAGGTCACGTGGACCCGCACGAGGCAATTTCTCACATAGACTATTTCAATTCGCATAGGTCACGCGGACCCGCATGAGGTATTCCTCGCTTAGGACTATTTCACCCAGATAGGTCACGTGGACTCGCACGCGTATTCCTCGTGATAGGACAATTTCACCCGTGATAGGTCACGCGACCCGCATGCAGGTATTTCTCGATAGACTATTTCACCCGCGATAGACTATTTCACCCGCACGGACCCCGGCCCGCAATGCAGTATATCCGCCATAATCGCATCACGGGTAGCAAATCCATGGAAATGTATAATGTCTGGGGTTTATCCCGCAATTATACTCGAACGTGTATAACGCCTCGGGGTTTACCCCGCATTTATACTCATAACACTAGCACCAACGGCTATCATGAACCAACATATACAAGTTAATATAATCCTTGACTCTCATCATCATAAAATGAATAAACCAGTATTTTAGCAAACCAAAACAATACCATGCCTTTCCTTTTTAACAAACCAAGACAATTTCCATGCCTTCCTTTTTTAAACAAATCAAGACAATACCATGCCTTCCTTTTCAACAATTCAAGACACTTACCATTTAAGCAAGCCAAAGTACTATCAATGCACTAACACACCTTGCATCACTAAGGATTAAAGTCCATTTCGACAATGTATCGCGAGTCAGACATTCACTTTATAAACTAAATTTCCATTTTAGGAAAACCCAAGTACTACATGTATCGTTAGGAAGTAGGATCCAATACACGTATCATTTTGAAACCATCATTTAGAGAGATCGAGACACTTATCATTCCAAGTATCTTTCTAAGATATGATTTTGGCAAATCAAGGTACTAGACCTCACGCGTTACTTTAAAACATCTTTGAACATCAAAGTGCCACATTTCATGTATTATATCAGGACTTAATCATGACATTCTCACACGCATTTCCTTAAAATATTTTAAACCATCCTCGACTTTCCACAAAACTTGTTATAACAACTTCCCAAAACGCCGTTATAACCACCTTCATTTTAGAAAACTAAATGTCACGACCCAACCGGCTCGTGGATCGTGCCTTACCCTGCACCCTAGTGATACAACATCGAGAAAATCAATAAACAAAACATAAAATACGTAAACAAGAGACATGATAAATAAACAAAGCAACCAAAATCGTTGCTTTCTGGATATATACATAAAAACCGAATAATTATCCTTTTACAAACTCGCCACAACAAGATTACTGCACTTCTAAGAATGACAATAACTATGACGGATGTGGCCCGCCATACCCTCGAATGTACAAGAATCACATGTACTCAGTGGTAACATACTAAAAGATAAGCCTCAAGGAACTGGCTCTAACACGCCGAATCGGATCCTATGAGCGAGATCCACAACCGATGTACTTACCGCGGTGATGAACGCACTTCGGGCGAGGTCACATAATGTACCAAGTATGTGAAATCAAAATATCAGAAACGAAATCATACGGCTATCTAAAAACAGAGACATGTATGATAACAAAACTAAGGCCACAAATATGTGCAATATGTCAAGTCGTGGACTCACGCCTCAAAGTCATCCTCACGCCTGGAACTCCTTCCTCACCGCGGCTTCAGGTATAAATCGTGGTGGAATACGTGTTCTACTCATCCTACGGGACTCGGATGTTCAAGGCGCGAATACGGTTCCCGCCATCCCACGGGACTCGATAAAGAATCGTGGAATACGGTTCTCGCCCATCCCACCGACCTCGATAAAGAATCGACGGAATACGCGGTTCGCCCATCCCACGACCTCGAAGTTAATCGACGGAATACGTGGTCTCGCCCATCCCATGGACTCGGAGAAGAATCGCGCGGAATACGTGTTCCCGCCTCATCCCATGGGACTCGAGCAAAGAATCATACATAATGATCAACCGCCCTCCATCGCAGAGACGCGGTGGTATAGAAATACGCATTTGCACAACAAGGCTATCACACGCAAACATAGGCAAGTTACACACAACTCAAGTACTTCCATTTTACGCCAAGGCCGTTCTAACCCCAAAGTATTACGTGATGTTAAATTCTTTAAAAGATCCAATTCTTTATAAAGGTCACCCGATACCCGTAGTATTAAAAACAGAGTGACTCACATTTTAAGTAAACTAACACTTTCTTTTAAAATCAAGTAACAACATTATTTTCCAAACGCTCAAGTTTGCTCTAATTTCAAATGCTCAAGTCTCTTATTTTAGAAAGGTTTCATAACTCATAGTCTTAATCTCTTTTAAAACAATCGAGTAACATAAGTCTTATGTATGGAGCCGCTTATTCTGTTTATAACAATCTTGTTACAAGCAATGATCTAGGAAATGTAATACAATTTTGTCTTATCTTAGCTTCTACGCAGATGGAGGTTTCTACCGGTTTTATTAACAATTAGTTATTTGTCAATACATTTTCCTTTACTAACGCCGCAGCTGGTTTGTTCGACACTTATTCTCATTTCCAAATCAAGAAACATTATTCTTTTAAAATCAAGTACTCATTACTCGCTAATTTAGGTTTTACAACATTTTTAACAAAATGTTATATATCAAGTCAATTAAGTCCAGTCTTATCTTTCAAGATCAAGTCTCTTAACTTCTAAAACAATAAACCATTCTTTTACCTACATAAAGTCGTTATAACTAACTTCCCATAAAGCTATTATAACACTATATGTTTTAAACCAACCAAAACTCGCTTAGCACACATACGCTCACCGTACTACATAGTTCACAAATAATCATGCTAGAAAAGACAGGAAGAGGTTCACATACCTCGCGACGACATCGACAAATAGCAAACGCCCAAGTACTTCAACCCATCACTACCCTGCCAAGTAGATCACGCCACACGAGTACTCCACCTCAAAACGGTCATAGTACTTTTATCAAACCTTTCTTACCATTGAAGACTTATACCAATAAAAAAGCCCTCTAATTCTACTTTAAAATCGCAAAGACTTCCGCTTTACTCACTTTTCCATCTTTCTCCAAGGTCGAATAATCGTAAATATATGCCATATATAAGGCGTAATAATTAAACAACATAAAGAAGGATTACACGCCCAAACGGAACGCGTTTACTATCACGCCTTCATAATAACAATAAGTAAAAGAAGGGGATTACGCTACCAACCGCAACGCGTTTACTATCACGCCTTCATAACAATACAATAATTGTGCGGATCACACGCCTAAACGGAACGCGATTGAACAATCTTCCTTAATGTAAATGGTAAATACCCAAAGTAAATATACCAAAATAAATACAAAGTAAATACAAATTTTAAGTCAGGGTCCTCGCTAACTTTGTCCATTTTACTTATCCAAATTACTTATTAGTCATCCAACTTATATTTCCATTCTTAATATAAGTTATAGTTACTTTGTTAATTACTTCTTCACAAGTAAGATACGCTTGATACGCTGGATATGTTTACCATTTTAATGGCTAACGGCCAACTTTTCTTTTAACAAGTTAACAAGATCCAACACTTCCAACCCTTACTCCATATATTATATATTCCATAATATACTTATAATATATGATAATGACCAATTCACAAAAGAGGTTTAAGATTCACTACCTCAAATAGCCCAAGAATATCCAAGTTCTTAAAGTCGCTCCAAGCAAGTCTTAGCTCCAAATCTTTACGCTCCAATCCACTACAAGCAAACCCATGAAGCTCCTAACCAACTTCCCTTCAAGATTCAACTCCAAAAAGCCAAGAACACTTAGTGGTTTCCAACTAGTAACTTTCGGCCAAGTGCATGAACAATAAAGGCTGGGGTAAATCTTTTCCAACTCTTGGTACACAATCTTCCTAACACCTTAGGGAAGAACACTTGAGAGTTTAAGAATTATTGACAAATTTAGGCAAGTTATGGAACCATGGCCGAGAGCTCAACAAGTGAGAGTGAGGGTTTTTCTCTAGTCTTAAAATGTTCCAAGCCTGGAAGATTTCATCAACTAAGGGTATATATAGACAACCAAGGGCTAGGATGAAGGCAAGTGTGTGGTCAGATCAGGGACATGCGTGCGGACCCACAAGCCACTTGTCCACACAAAAATATCTCTGCAAGACAAGTGCCACTATTTTGCCACACGGCACACAATTCTCGGCCACAAGGCCACCTAGGGGTGACACGTGTCGCCTCCCACTGGCCCAAAATATTTCATCTTCCGAAAATATCCATAAAGGCCAAAATCTGAAAACAAAGCTGGCCCCACAAAATCAGAATTTCTCCCGGCCCCACGTGACCAATTCCGGGAAATAAAATTCCATAATTCTCTAGTATTCCAAGAAGTCCACACAAACTGGGAATCCACTCTCATTAACTAACCTTTTTCTTCACAAAACCCTAAACATTTCCGCGAAAAATCACATCTTTCTTCTTTCCAAAATTTCCAGATTCTCGCACGCACGCCCTCACATACATACTCGGAACTACGGCATAACATTCTTCCTTAGAAACATTCGGCCCAATGTTCCTTCTAAGTCTCCAAACGCATTGCGCTGGATAGTCTCCACTACTATACTTTACAAAACCGATCATGCCACCAATGGCCGAATATAACATGTGGCGCAAAACTCAAATCCAAGCCAACGAGGAATCACCTCGACGATGTAAAACAACACTAACTTCGCCTCCCGGTCCAAAGGATACTTCCTTCGTGACCTTCACATCAAAAAAAAATGATCACTTCCATCTCTTAGCACACGCTCACTTCTTTCTCACTTGTCGTACACTTCGAACACCCGAACCCTTTCCAAGATAATGCATCTATACTTCATCATCGCCTGGCTTCAAAACCTCGAGTCACTACTCTCCAAACTTGGTCATCTCACTAGTTTCACCTCACAAAGGCCATCCCCGCCTTCACGATCCGATTCTGGTCGAACGATCCACGAACCCGCACGATGGTTACCTAAACTGGGCCTAGCGCCCGTGATCTCTACCACCGTGGACCACTCTCGAACTGACCTCCCACATTCCTTCGCTGGTCAGGTTGACCCGCGAACGCCCTTAACCCGACCCATAATCGCGCCAAACTTGTTTCCCCAACCAAAACCATATCACTAATAAAGTCACGAAACCTGCGGTATTCTTAGCTCAACTACCCTCTTTAATTTCACACTACTCAGGACCTATCACACAAGTATATCCCACGATACTACGTGACTCGATAAAGGTCAAACATAAAGTAAATCTTTACTCAAGCATGGCCTCGCCTCTAAGCGTCTCCACGTATAAAACTCTAAGGCTCACACTTTCTATGTACCCAACTTCCCTTTACTAACTGTGCCTCTAAATCACAATTAACATAATGCTATCCGATCATAACACTTAAAATATACTCATCTTATCACATATACAAATCTCTCAGAGGGTTAAGGATATACCTGTGATCTACCGTTCACTCTAATCATAGGCTCACTCATGTGGCGCATAGTCGTAGGCGCATGAACCTCGCCATCGACCCAGAGGCCAGTCCCAAGCCGCTCGTATCTCTTCCTGGCAAGGGGCGCGTCACATGGCCCCGATGGCCGCCGCAGTAAACAAGCATGAAAGACGATTCCCGACGACGCCGCCGACGCGCACATCGAGGAAAAACTCCAACCCGATCATCGAAACTCACGTATATTCAGCAACCGTAAGCTCTGAGCCCGATTTGGGGGCCCCGAATACCTAACGCCCTGAAGATCGCCGGAGGACCGCTCAGCATCAAGCGAGGTACATAATTGAAGCTCAGTTTCCGCACGAGGCGTCCGGCCCGCTCAAAGTCGCCGCAACAGACTGTTCTCGCCCTCTTTTGCTGATCTCCGGTCATTCCGTCGACTTCCGTGTTTCACATCTCAGTGCATGAGCTCGCACGCGGCAATGCCCATGCCCACTGGAAGAGCTACACCCGAACAAGCTCGCCAAGTAGTCATCGAGCCCGGTGGACATACGCGCACTCTATCCTCCATGCCGCTACCAATGCGGGACGCATCGAGCTAATGAGTCGAACTCCACATTGTAATTTCTAACCGTCCGCCCGCCCCGCCTCAACGCCAAAAATCTGTTTGCCGGGCCCGAGCCTCTCTATCTCGCGAGGCAAGAAATGTGCAAGAAATGCCCTTGAGAACTCGCCTAAATCGCTGAGTGATGCTCCTCGAGACAGCTTCCTACGACCAAAACTGGGCCGATCGCAGATTACGCAAATGACGCGAACGGGCGTCATCACGGCCCTGGCTCGATCACTCTCACGATCCAGAATCGTTTGATGAACTCGCGATCATCCTCGTGCTCTCACCCATAGAACTGACGGGCCGCAGCCGTAAAGTCCTGTAGTCTCAAATCGTCGCCGGGTTCAATTCACGGTGCTATCGTGAATCGAACTGCCGATTCAAATTTATCTCTCATATCTCGCCACGACTCGCTAGTAATCGCTATTCTTGCACTCATTTCCTCTCGCCCGAAGCCGGACCGAGGCTCGTGTATCGGTCTCAGGCACGCCGCGCTCTAAATCCTCGCGGGCCGAGGCGCCGCGAAAACTCGGGCCGCTCGACGCACTATCTCGTAGCATCGCCTCGCTCGTAACTTCGTAAGTTTCTACTCGCAGCCTTTCCTCTGTCGCTTTGCCTCCTCGGCTGCCTTCGCGGAGTAATAATCGTAAAAACAAAATACGCCGTAGGTCCAACTTATAACATGTGCCTCTAAGGCACGATCTCGTAACGGTAAGAATGAAACCAATCTTAAATGTCCTCAGCCTTCGATTATAGGCTGTGCACAACACATCGATAATCAAGACTCTACTAGACACCTCGTAGACACTTTCGAGGATTGATCGCTTCGATACCACTTTTGTCAATGCAATTCAACTCGGCCTGCGATCGTGCCTTACCGCACCCTAGTGATACAACATCGCAGAAATCAAATTAAACAAAACATAAACATGAAACAAGAGACATGATAAATAAACAAAGCCAACCAAAATCATTCGTCAGATATACATAAAAACCCAACAATTATCCTTTTTACAAATCCTCGCCCACAACAGCATTACATGCACTTAAGAAGTTGGATAACAACTATGACGACTGTGTTCCCGCCATACCCTCGAATGTACAAGTTAGAATGCTGCAGATCAGTGGTAATATACTAAAAGATAGAGGCTCGGGCAAGGAACGGCTCTCAACACGCTGAATCGTGGATCTCCATGAAGCGAGGTGATCCACAACCGATGCATTCTCTACTCATGGCGCGCGATGAACGCACCCCAAGCGAGGTCGTAAGATACAACAGTGTAGCCAAGTACGTGAAATCAAAAATATCAGAAACGTAAATCATAACAAATTTCATCTAAAAATGCAGAGACACGGGGAGTGATAACAAAAACTAATAGCCTACAAATATAAAAGCGCCATGTCAAGTCGTGACTCACGCCTCAAAAGCCATCCTCCTACGCTCGTGGAATCCCCTTCCTCATCACGAGCGCTTAGGTATAAATCGTGGTGGAATATTTGCAGGTCTCGCCCATCCCACGGGACTCGAGCAAAAGTTAACTGTGTGAATACGTGGTCTCGCCATCCCACGGGACTGATAAAGAATCGGGTGGAATCGTGTCTCGGCCCGT